>JAUTXX010318860.1:0-13710 GCA_032273605.1 Panulirus laevicauda | reverse complement strand
ATAAGCTATGCAGAAATGATCAATAGTTTCAAAAGTATTAGAGAAACCCATTTAGATGAAGAACAAAAAGGATTTATGAAAGGAAAAGGATGTAGACTAGATTTTAGAACTTTAGGAGATAATACAAGTACTCTCAAGAAAAAGAGTAACCAATATTTATGGATTTAGAAAAGATGCAAGATAAAGTAAATGGATCAAAACTCTGTAGAGTCTTGACTCTGTATAGTGTGCATTTTTATAGATTCTGAAAAAGATAGCCAAGCAACCTTGGATCACTATGGTCTATGACCCTTTAACCAGACCCCATATATCATATTTTGTAGCATATAAGATGCACTTTTTTCTAAAAATGTGCTCCAAAAGTCATCTTGCATCTAATACGCTGGAGGACAGGTTTAGAGTGATTTCTTTTATACAATGGAGTTAGCATTAAACTGGTTGTGGAACACAGACCATGCATTGCTCTAGATGCTTCAGAGGATGATCTAGTAAATATGGAGAGTAACAATTCATCCATTCAAAGTAGTCATCATGAGGGTGAAGGTAAGAGAGATGAATTTTCTGGAGTTGAAGATGAATAAAAGCCAAACGAATTTCGTGTGTATTGTTATTTATCATAATACTTGATATACAAGAATCTCAATATTCATAGTTAAAAAATTTGGGATCAGAAATACACATGCATTGTTTTTATATACTGTTAGCATGTGTTCTCTGTTTTAAGAACTAAGAAATTCTTTGGTTCATGTTTTAGTTTTATTTTTACTTGAAAGCTTGTCCATCTGTATTTATGTTTTATATTCCTTATATAAAAACTGAAAACATTAAACCTAACCCTTATAAATGGTCAGATATTTTTTCAAAAATATTCTCTTACAATTTATATAAGTATCTTATATGCAGCAAAGTGTGGTAGCTCTATGTTGCCTTCTAAAGGGCACCTCACTTGTGAGGTTTGTAATTACACTTTGTGTACTTATTAGGTTAAAGAAATGGACTGAGGTACCCCAGGACCCAAAGTCAGTGAATTCAGTCCTGGACAGAGGGGAAGGCTGGATGGATTGTCAGTATCTACACTGCCAGAAAGCATTTGATGCTGCACCACATGGGAGGCTGATTATGAAGCTGAATCACCAAGCATTGATAAGGGGTAAACTCCCTTGCTGGATAGAGCAAAGGTTGCATGTCAGAGGAACCTTTTCCTAATGGGTTGAGGTGAACAACAGAGGCTCAGTTCTTGGTGATTCTTACTCTACATTAGTGACCTGCCTGAAGGTATTAAATCCTACCTGAATATGTTTGCAGATAATGCAAGTCATGAGGGAATTGAAAAATGAAGAGGATTGCATTTAGCTTATCAGGGAACCTTAACAGACTCCAAAGTTGGTCTGAAACATGGTTATTAGAATTAAACCCTAACAAATGTCTAATAATGAGAGGATGGGACAATGGGATAGACAGCCTATGAGTGTAAATTTCCCTCTCCATAGAGTACAAATTAATAATTGATTACAAATAGGTAATTACAATCCCACATGTGAAATACATTTGAATTGGAAAAGTCTCTGATCAATGAGTGGCCAGTATGCGAGCAGTTTTCTGAGAATGCAACCCACATGTACACAGGGAACCATCTGTACCTTATTACCCAGCTGGGAGTAAGCTTCAAAACTGAGTGAGAGGGACCTGGTAGTAGACGATGTCCCTCATCCATTGTAGAGTCCCATTATGAGAATAGCAATGGAGACTAACTGTCCACTGGCAAATATCAGAATAGCTTTCAAGTATATGGATAAAGAAATAAGTAGCAAGTTATTCATATCTTACATAAGGCCAAACTAGATTATGCTTTTTACGTTTGGTCACCACACCTAATAGAGAAGGTCCAGAGGAGGGCAACAAAGATGGAACCAGAATGAAAGAAGCAATGCTTCACTGAAAGATTGGAGGCTTAAGTTTGCTCATCTTGGAAGAGAGAAGACTGAGGGATGACCTGTAAGGTTTTAAAAGAGATGGATGAAGTGGACAGTGGCAGTACTTTGAGAGATGTAAGATTAGATGAACCAGAGAAGATAACATGAAATTAAGTAAGAATCTTGTATATTAGGATGTAAAGAAGTACTTTTATAGTATAAGGGTGGTGGATGAATGGACCAGAATGACAGAGGACACAGTTAATGAAGACAGCATTCAAGAGTCTATATAGCAGAAGAGTGCTCAAGAGATGAGGCCCCATGAGTGTAAACCTCCCTCTCCATAGAGTACAAATTGGTAATTAGTTACAAATAGGTAACTACAATCCCACTTGAAATACATTTGAATTGGAAAATAGTCTCTGATCAATGAGTGGCCACTATGCGAGCAGTTTTCTGAGAATGCAACCCACTTGTACACTGGGAACCATCTGTACACTATTAAGTTTTCCCATTTTAGCCTTAGGTAGTTTTTATGTCACTATGATAATTATATTCAAGGCTGGTAAGCTTACAGTTAGTACTTCCCATTTTTGTGGCTGTATTTAATCGGCTAATTTTCTTTAGACTTGCTCTTCGCTTAAACTGCTACGTCACCTTGTGTAATTTTATGGCTGTCTGCTAAGATGATCTTGTAGCCTTTTTAAGTTAAGTTTTATTCTTAATTCTCTCATTCATCCACGTTTCAGTCAGGTTGACAATAATATATTTTCACATGCGTACTCTTGAAGATCATTTTAATCCAGGAGTTCTCAGTTTTTAGACTTTTCATGTTCATAAGTAATATTTTTCAGGTGTTACTAATCTCCATCTTCATGTGGTAAGGTGCTTGTGAAAAGTCACTTTTGTTGAGAATGAGTCGTGGTCATTGGACAAAAATGTGTACTGTCTTAACAAAGAAGTTCTCACTCCAATGGAGTCCATCCTTTCTTTGCCACTGACTGTAGTGTAGCCTCAAAACTGCAGAGGCCCTGTCAAAGGAATCTTTGTGTTATTTGATATAATTATGTTATTCTTTCAGACCTGTTCACTGTTTCCCAAGCAGTAAGGTAGAGCCACGGACAGACAAAGAGTGGGCTCATTCACTCACATTGTATTATGCAATGAAACCTGATTCCCCTAATCACAGCCAAGCCCCTCAGACATTTACGTGTTCCCATGGCCACATCATGTCCCTTTGTTCAGCCCAATGACAGCATGTTGCCCCCCCATATACCGCTTTCTTCCAGTTTTCTCTATCCCTTGCACGCCTTACAAGGTCCTGCATGTTCAGTCAGTAAGAGCCCAAAGCATCTGTCAGATGGATGATGTCTAGAATGTAGAGGGGGAAAGCTTGAGGGAAGTGAAAAGTGAGGAAAACTGCATCAGTTTACAAGGGGATCAAAAACAGATGAGAAAATGTCTGAAATGTGGTTGATGAAATTCAACCTGAGCAAATGTAAAAGTAGTGAGGATGGGACAGAACAAAGGATGGCCTCATTATGATTATTACCTAGCAGAAAATAAGCTTCAGGATTCTGTGAGAGAGGAGCTTGGGAGTAGAAATCATCCCTAATCTGTCAATATAGTCCCATATTGGAAGAATAGTCAAGGAAATGGACTGTCTTCTGGCAAATATCAGAATAGTTTTCAAGCATATGTTTAAAGAAATATTTGGCAAACCTAGAATATGCCTCTCAGACATGGTCACTGCACAAAGAATTCACAGAGAAGGTCTAGAGGAGGGTAGCAAAGACAGTACCAGAATTAAGAGAGCTAAGATAAAGGGAAATTTAAAATTATCTACCTAGGAAGAGAGAAGACAGAGTTTAAAAGTGGACTTCTTTTGAGAGATGTAAGGACAGAGGAACCTGAAGACGTAACATGAAATTAAGTAAGAATGTTGTAAATGATAATGTAAAGAAATACATTTATGGTATAAGGGTGGTAGATGAATGGAATGACTGAGGACATGGTTAAAGCGGACTGTATACATAAATTCAAGAGTTTGTGTAATTGTAGTGTGTTCAACGTATGGGGCTCGAGTGTGAAACTCTCTTCTCATACAGTACGAATAGGTAATGACATTCATATTGCCCAGCTTTTAAATCTTGTATATATGTATCTTATCATTACTCCTACACACACACACACACACACCGAAGCCAGATAACCAGTTATCAATTAGCCTCAAGGGGAAGATGAACATCAGGTTGGGTGTAGACCAACTGTAACTCCCAGGATTTGAACTTAGGTGGGTCTGACTCTTGGCTGGCTTGTGTTTGCTCATGGTTTGTATTGATAACTGCTACATCATGGATGCCCATATTTGTGATTATTTGTGTTTTACGTTGAGAACTTTAAACACATAGCTCTTTCTTGTATGTATGTATCATGTCTGCTTTCATAAGTATGCACACACACACACACACACATACACACACACACACACACAGCCCAAGCTATATACTCATTTACTAATCAACCCCTAGGGGAGGATGAACACTTGGGTAGGGTGTGGTCCAACTGCCATGCCAAGAATATGAACCCATGCAGAACCATGGCTGTCCCATGCTGACTCATGGTCCCTACGTTGATAGTGATACCACAGATGTGTGTGTGTGTGTGCGTGCCTGTGTGTATAATAACCTATTTGTATTGTATGGGATGGAGTTTTACACTTGTGGACCTTGTCTCTTGAATATTCTCTCATATCATATGTCTTAAATTTATGCATTAACCATTTCCTCAAATTATTCTGTTCAATTCACTCACCACTCTTATAACACAAGTTTCTTTCTTAATTTCTTGTTCTGTGGTTGTTCTATCCCAGTGTCTCTCAAAGAACAGTTCACTGTCCACATCATCGCTCTATTTTAAAAGGTTGTGATTTGGTTCCACTTTATGTATGCTTCTTAAAAAGCCTGCCATGAAGTGATGTGTCAAATGCTTTCTAGCAGTCCTAATACAAACAATGTGTGTAATTACATATCTGTGCTGTTTGGGGAGGGAGTTTTACACTTGTGGGGCCCCAAATCTAATCCTCAGGTTCCTTTAATCCTACATGTCTCAAAGTACTATTATCCACTTTGTTGATCTCTTTTAAAAACTTGAAGGTTCTAATCAGGTTACATCTCACTTTTCTCTTTTCCAATGTGGGTAAATCAAAGCCTCTTGCAAGGTAGAAATCATATTGAGGCTGTCTTTCTCTCTGTCCCATCTTCATTACTTTACATTTGTTTGGGTTGAATTTCGTCAAACACTTTTCATACCAACTTTGGAGTCTAGGTCCCCTGATAAGTTGATGCAATCCTCTTTGCTTTCCACTTCCCTCATAACTTTGTGGCATCTGCAAACATATTCAGATGGGATTCCATACCTTCAGGCAAGTCATTAATGTAGACTAAGAATGGTCCCAAAACCGAACCCTGTGACAGTCCGCTGGTCACCTCAACCCATCTGGTAAAGGCTCCACTGACATGCATCATTTGTTCCCTTCCACCAAGATAATCTATCCAACGAAGGAGTTTCCCTCTCATTCCTTCATGGTAATTCAGTTCTATAATCAGCCTCCTATAAGGCACATTGTCAAATGCCTTCTGGCTGTGTGTCTGTGTGTGTGTGTAATTACTACTTATGGTTACCATTATTATTTGTGTATGTGTAATCATTATTTATGATTACCATTATTTTTGTTCATGTATAAAAGTCTGTTAAAAGAAATAAGTGCAGTAAGAGTTCTCTGTTTCAGCAAGCCTGGTGTAAGTGTTGTCCCCTGGTGCTGGAGAAGGATGTCCTCAGTAGCCTGGTGTGAGTGTTGTCCCCTGGTGCTGGGGAAGGATGTCCTCTGTAGCCTGGAGTGTGTTGTCCACTGGTGTAGGGCAAGGATGTCCCCACTATCCTGGTTTGAGTGTTGTCCCCTGGTGTAGGGAAGGGATGTCCCCACCAGCCTGGTGTGAGTGCTGTCCTCTGGTGTAGGGGAAGGATGTCCCCACTAACCTTGTGTGTGTTGTCCACTGGTGTAGGGGAAGGGTGTCCCCACTAGCCTGGTGTGTGTTGTCCCCTGGTTTAGGGGAAGGGTGTCCCCACTAGCCTGGTGTGAATGTTGTCCCCTGGTGTAGGGGAAGGGAACATTAAGCACAATGGCACCTGCAGATTTAGCCAGTGGATATTTCCTTTGCCCTTCCCAAGTGATTGCATGGCCGAGCACCAACCCCAACACCTTTGTCACTGGGCCTTGGCCGGAAATAAAACACATCACGGTAAAACCAGGTGGGAAGGAAGCTTTTCTCCCGTGGTGCAGGTGTGAAATGTTGAGGAAGGGAAACACAGAGGGCGTTCAAGAGATTCTTCTTATGGCGGCGTATAAGAGGGTCAGATTACGGATTATGCAAGTGAAAAAGGGGCAAGTTGAAACAGACGAGAGAGTTATGACCACAACTGAATAAGAGAAAGTGAAATAACTGATGAGTCTGGGATGGGAAGGGAAGGAAGAGGGAAGAGGCTTATGAGTTTTGTCGTCAATGTCGCAGGTCGGAGTGTTTTATGTGGGTGAGAGAGCCAAAGGCAGGGACCACAGAGAATTATACTTAATGTGTGTGTGTGTTGTATCGTATTGGTGTGGTGTGTGTTTGTGTGAGTTGGTGTGTGTGTGTTTGTTTGTTTGTGTTTCTTTGTGTGGGTGTTGCATGTGTCTGTGTGTTTTGTGTGGGTGTTGTGTGTGTGTGTTTGATACAACAGACGGCACGTTTCTCACATCGTGTTTGTAGGAAGGCGGCGGCTGCTGCACCAGATAACACTAGGACGGTCTAGTGAGGAGATTACTCTCTCTGAGCAGGACGGTAAGACCCTTGTGTACGACCACACGATCTTGGCTTCTGGCCTGACCCTAAAGGCCTCGTCATCCAACACAAGGATCGTACTGGTCATGCTCAAGGGTCGTACCATCGTGCTCAGGAGTCTAACACGGCCGCTACTCTGTTCCTCTCGCCATCACTCTCCTCTCATTCTAGTTTCTCTTTGACTTGCTCATCACATTCCATTTTCCCTCCATCACTGCCCATCCCTCCTTCCCGTACCCCATCAATTGTTTCAAGTGCGCCCCATCAGTTTCCTCCATGCTGTCACCCTGTGCCTTGCTGTAAAACTTTCCCATCCTTCGTCGTTTGACGCTCCTCGTCCCCCTGCTTCCCTTTTCCCATCCCACATCAACTCATCAGCCCCATCACTCTTATCTTTAACGCCCACTATTTTTTCCCCCCAGAACAGCGAATTTATTGTTGACTCCGACCCATCTTGTAGGCGGTGGCACTGAAGAGGTTGCCGGGTGCACGGAAACGTTCAGGAACTAGACTACAACGATGGAATTATATGACAAATCGCGGGAGTGAACTATTCATGAGGCAACTTTACAATGACTCTCCAATAGATGGAGCAAAAACTACCATCGTGGATGAAATGATGACATATCTTGTAGCGTATGGTAGAAATGGTTTCTAAATTCACTGCATTTACAATATTCAAAGGTGATATTGTTGCAGTGGGTGAGGGTGATTCTGATGGCAAAATTCACATCGTGTGTAGTCAGGATCAACACGAGGAACAAACAAACCCCCATGGATACCAAGAAGGCCACAGACAGAATCGGATCTTAAGAACAGCAGAGTGTCTACTGATCCTCTTTGTGCAGCCAGGTATTATATAGGGTTCTCTACTCGCCAGGTATTATATAGGGTTCTCTCTGCTTACCAGGTATCATATGGGGTTCTTTGAACTCGATATAATCCCAGACTGGTTAGGTTTTCAAATTCTTTTATTTTTCACTTGTCTACATGTCTCTCCTAAGCGAGGTAGCACTAGGAACGCCAGACTGAGACTTCTAGGAGACATCCTCACTTGGCTTCCTCTGGTCCTAATTTAACAAAGCAATCAGGAGAGGACTTCCACCTTCCACTCCTTTAGCGTTCTACTGACACTGTAGCTGCTGGGTTAGTAGTCTTTCTGCTTCATTCATACTCATGTTACCACTCCATCTCCCGTCTAGGTGCCTTAAAAACCGGTCTGTAGTAGTTACTTTTACCCGCCAGACCTTGCCACTGATACCGGCTGAAATGCGAGGTTTTCGTAAGGAAACAACGTAATCAAATTTTCGAACCCTCAAGAGTCGGTAAAATTGTGGTGTGTGTGTGTGTGTTGGGGATGGGGGGGGACTGCGTCCACACCGTTTGTTTGCCTTGCTAAACAAGCGGTTTTCCTTTTCTTTTCCACGAAGGTTTTATGACGGAGTGTTTCTAAGGATGGTTGTCTATGGTGGCCATTTACGACCCATCCGCCTGGGACTAATACATCCTAAACTATGAAAATGTTCGAGTCTCGTCCATCCTTCCCTTGCCCTCATGCCTCATCACCAACCTCCATCCCATCATTATCATCACCCCTGTCTAGGAGACGGCACCTTACAACCGTCTATCAGACTCAATCCATCCACCCGTTCTCGTCCATCGTACTTTTCATCACCATCATTATCTCCATCTCTCGTACCTCAGCCCGCTGGACTTCAACCCCTCCCCCTATACTCAGCACACTCCAGTCCAACACTACACTCATGACCCGCAGCACAAACACTCCTCACCTCATCTGACTACAGCTTTGCCAATAGCTTGTGTCATCTCCCTTCCCGTCTTAAACTCCCACATCTACCATATCCCACCCTCTCCATCACACCCTCTTTCCTGATCCTCACTCATTCGCTCCATAATCCTTAACCCCATCACTTACCATACCTTTACTCATGAAACATCTCATCATTTCCTTCCTCAGCCCATCGCCCATCTCATCTTCTCTCATAAATTCCTCATCATTCTATCCCTCACCCTGTCAACTCCAGCCTAATTGTTCTTCAACCCACTACCCCTGCTTTCACCTCGCCCATCGGTTCATCGCCCGTGCATGATTCTCCGGACCTCTGCCCCACCGTCCTCCATCCGTTGCCTCATCACCTCGTAAACCATTCTTCTAACTACATTCCTCAACTCGTCTCTCGCCTCCTTACCCAACTCTCATGTATCCCTTCTCATTGTACTATTAACTCTGAATCAGGGTTCATCAAACCACGCGTTGGAACATAATTCATTTAAGTTTCAACCCGCAAATCTTATTACAATAAGTATCAACAATATATGTCATGTTATACAACAACTGGTAAGTGTTATCCATTAGATTTCTATAACTATGGTTTGCAATCGTAGAAATCATTGGCTTTAGTTTCTTAAATATTAACACAAAATGCACATCGCGTAACATTAATGAATTGGCCATCACCATACCAATACCATCACATAATTCAGTGGTATCATATCATTCCTAACTTCAATCCTAAAAGTAACTTACTACGTTGGCTCCTCCAGATGAACCTCACAGAGTCCATTAATGAAAAATAACTCATCCGCATCACTGACGGCCTCTATATTTTCTTCCGCATGCGGCACTCCTGCTGCGCATAAACGGAAAAACCAAGTATCGAAGGCTGCGTCCTGTTGTAGCCTAACACAAGAGGCGCTTGGTTAGTTACCCCAGTGGACCAATTAGTCTCCTCCTTGTATGGTGTTGCTTCCTAATGGTTCCAGATCGCCATCGTCGTGGAATCGTCACAAAATCACGACTGACGTTGTATGTAGCACGTCAACACAAACTAGGAGTCACTGATGAAATGTTCGATCACTGGGATGTGAAGCAGGAACGCTCGTGCAAGTCGAAACACGAAACCACATAAACTGAACTTGCTTCGATCCATTCGGACCACAATATTCAAAATGTATTACTACTTTACCCTTGTCTGACCAACTACCATGTACATTATCAATTGTTATACTTTTTATCACTCACTCAAAACAAATGATGCAGCTCATGAATCAACTATATAACTTGAAAGTTCCATAAAGCTTCCTGAAGTCGATTGTACCAACTATGAATCACATAAAGCAGTCCAAACTGAAGTATAGATATCAAATATAAGCTCTAGAATTATGAAAATAAAAGACGGTGTGTTTGTAGATACATTATTTTTTCCCTTTTATTACTTTAAAAATCTCTATTGAAATATGTTCATCAATGATATTTTGAATCGACAATTTCTGGTGTGCATAACCCTGGCTTAACAAACACTAACGCTAAACTCGTTACTTATTAAACCAGCTGACACATTATTATCTCATAATCAGAAATATTTCTTTTTAAACCCCACTCGAGACAAAACAACAGAAGGATGCGCACAGCTTAGGCGCAATATACAATTCCTCCTTAGCAATCATACAAGAATTACCAGTCAAATACATTAATTTGTTGATTACAAATTCTATACAATAAACAATGCAGTACTAAATCGACGTAATAAATCAAACTGCTCATGCATAGAATACTATAATAAAGATATCTGACAATACACAAAACAAACAAAACCATACATTGATCCAATAATAATTCATTCACAGTGAAAATATCACTTTAATAATTCACTTCGCCCCCACAATAATCTAAATATAACTATAAAAAAATTTCTTCCTTAAGAAACCGAAACTTCGCTTTCTATGATAAAGAAACCAAGTCATAAATTTCCAAAGAAATGTATGATGTACACCCAATAAAAAAAAATTATTCGGCACCCTTACGGCGTGATACATGATACAACACGAGAAATTTTTGAAAAAAACTCCCGAGGTTTGGTGGATGGTTGATATCCCTAAGTTGCCATCGTGCTTCATGAACCACATTATGCTTCACGATACAATTGAATCACAACAATAGTATTCACAGTAACACCACAGTTGTATGTATTCTTGCTACCGACAGACGTGCAAATACGATGTATTTGATATATTATAAGGGTTGACTAGTCAAGTGCCAGGCAAATTTAACTACTTGGTAAGAAAGGTAACCACGTGAATTCACAGAAGTTATTTTACATTTGATTTTGTCAATAGCTACTGTAAGAATCCCCTATTGCACGGACACAGTTTAACCTATCTGGCATGAATCCCATCTCGTCTAACACAGATATGATTCCAAATAAACATTACGATTCCTACTGTCTGCTTCGAAGCTCAACTCAATGCAAGCTGAATAATTTCCGTTTCCAACATATTCGATATCCTTTATTCAGATAATGAACCTCGTGTGGTAAAAGTCTATGCCAACATTAACTTTGTCTCATAAATTTCACCACCAATCCTCCCCGCCCTCCATGGACCTACTGATCTTCTCATGTTTGTTTTACAAATTATGCATCATACCTCGTTTCGTGACACATTCCCTGCTTCATAATCATGCCGGTACCAGGCTTAATGTTGTATCATTATTACGATACACATATATTCTGTTCTTTATGCATGTGGTCTTATATTACTGGATGTTTACCTACTTTCCATGATCTACACTTTGTAATGATGTGGGTTTATTTATATAATGTAAGAAATCCCAAAATGGCACCCCGATTCATTGGTTCCCATGCATACATTGATACAGACTGTGAGTTTATTATATTACAGAGGGTAAAGCAGTGCCGTTTAGATGCCTTCGCACTAACACACTATGTACTCCTGCGTATTACCGATAAATACGACACTTGGCTACAGAAAACATAATATTACTTTCACACACACACACACACACACAAGGGTACCAACTACACTACGTAATCACGGCTTTTGTGCCAGTGATCGTTGTGGGGTGTATCAGAGTCAAGGGTGCCGAATAATTTTTTCGTGGGTGTTTATCATGTGAAATGTACGTGAGAGACGTATCAAAGTGTCCATGTACAGCAAAGACCAACTTACTGTTAGCTAAATCAACAAGCTACCACCTCCATGGTCGGGGGCTACCTTCCTCTAGCCCAAAGTCATTCTAAAGACCATAATTCCACTGATCTCTCAATTTAGATTTATCCTTCAATAGGTAACAATACCACTAACCCATGCACAGACCAATTCATGATCATATATTCTTCTCGAACATATTTCTTCCTGCTTTTACAAATTTATATCTTAATTTCACATCTCTGACGATACCATCACATCCCGGATCTGCTTGTATTACTTGTGCTAATTTCCACATGTCCCTAACAGCATTACAATCCTGCACTTTTAAAACTACATCCCCAACTTTCACGTGTCTTCTGGCTGTCTGCCACTTTTGTCTTATTAGCACTGTTGGGAAATAGTCACGCTGCAATTTTCTGAATAAATCCTAGTATTTTAGGATTTTCATTAACTTCATTAGGACCACTTAGGGATCTGGGACTAGCAGGACCAAGTAACAGATCATTAGCACATAAGCACCTAATCCCATAACATAACCAGGTTTCATTCCAATGGGTCTTTCATTAATCAAACTGGCAACATTAAAATTTGCTGTGAGCAGTTCCCTAAAGGTTAATATGGAATCATTGCCATTCAAAGTCCTACTTTTACTGATTAAAGATTCACTCATTCCATTGTGTCATTGAGCATTACTTGATTTACTAAGACACGTCATTTCATGCCTTCATTGATACCAAATTGATAAATATCCTGAATATCCCAATTTTCCGTAGTTTTCAAATTCTTTACTGGCTAATCTCAGTTGAGGCCTATCATACTACTTTCAATCATTTTGAATTCCCTCGCTCTACCACACTATCCCATCATTAAGGGCTGAACCCAATCTCATATCTTACATTCAAGTCTGACATTCTTTTGCATATCCTTTACCCATGATAATTCTGCTATCCTCAATTTACATCATCTGTAGGTTCTTTGAAAATACCCTTTTAGGGACTTATTCTCTAACACTGCCTTTACTCTACAAGTGACTTAGTGATTTGAAGTAACAAAGTATTTAAGCCTCAATACTTGAATCTTGAATATCTTCTTAAATACCAGTCATAGTAATGCCAATTCTGTCAGGCAACTGATTTTCACACCTTTGACTGATTGGCCAGTGTTCAGTGGGTAATATTAAAAATCTAGTCCCATTCTGTCAAACTGAATCGTTTCCAGTTTTCTTTGGATCACAAGGTCTCGTAATATGTTGCGTTTTGACTCGAATCTGTCGACCACCACGACTAAGGATTTGTTTTTGCTTGTAATTCAATTATTCGTGTAGCCACAAAAATGCTGAATCCATAAGATTCCTTCTGTATCTGTGATCTTACAGTTGCAGAATCCACTATGTGACTGACCGATTCAGATGACCAATTAAATTCCCTCAGGATTGATTCTCTTTAATTAGCTGCCATCAGAAAGCCACATAATTCCAATCGAATTATAGACAATTGTCTCAGTGGTGCAATGCGATTCTCTGTTGTAGTTAGATTAGTGACATTCACCATTCTCAATGAAAGTTAGTTCTCTTTCTTCAAGTTAATACCTTTAGATCCGGGACAGTCACTACACATACACTTGATACACCGCGGATCAGTGAACTCCCATCTCCTCTATTGAAAAAAAAAATATCCAAACTGAATTTCAGCCCATCTTTACTTTCAACAGAAATTTCATTTAAATTTTCCAGAACCCGATAATTTGTGTGCCCTTACAACTACTTCCTTACTCTTGCTTTCTAAAGACTGAAAACTCTCCGATACCTCATTATAGTTGCTTTGAAGAACAATGTGTTGGTCGCCTCTTGCTATTCCCTCCTGTAGAAGTTTTATCTTCCTTGTGAATCTTCCTTTGGCACTGCTCCTCTTCCGTTCGAGGGGGTCGAGTTCTTTGTTCCCAGGCTG
>JAUTXX010318638.1:1083-13364 GCA_032273605.1 Panulirus laevicauda | reverse complement strand
CTGCGCATGAACATTGGTCAGAAAGCTGAGCATATCTGCGCTAGACCTAATACACCCACTATATTTCACACACTCTACAAAATCGCGGGAAAAGTAAAAGGTCATAGATTCTTATTATCAACATTAGTATCTGTTGAAAAGCATCATAGATAAGACCAACGACCACAGGAGTTTATCAGAGCAAGTCAGGCGTACTGCTGGATGACCAAACTTTAGCTACTTGTAGCAAACAATAGCGGATGTTATATTCTTCGGCGGGAATTACGTCCACTTTTCCTTTGTTTTCGTTATTCCTCCGCCAGCATAGCATTGTTGAAGTGTCTTAGTTTCATTCGACTCTTTCTGGCAATCATGTCATTTGATAACAGGATGAGAGGCATTAACATCCCCATGCGCTGGGAAATCGTCATAACATTTAAGCTCATTCATGTTCAGTTCTATCCATGATTTACATATTAATCTCATCATCATACATAATTTCATACACCCGTCGCCAGTCACGGAAGATGGAGAAAACATCTTCATCCTTCATCCTACAAGCCATCAGGAAAGCTCCCCAGCTCAACATCGATAGGATCATCCAAAGTCTGTATAGATGATGTGTTTGGTGTTACCAGTTTGATGCTCACTGACAGTGCCGGTTCATAAGAGCAGTACAGAGTAACACTACTGTTTTGCTCCGAACTCTGTATCACTTGCTTTAGCGTTGCCAACCCCATTGGCAGAGAGACACTTCCCATTCCCGTTCGGAGTTTATTGAGACGATCGCGGTAGAGAGCGTACAGCCCATTGAGCCTTTCTTGGACGGCGGGTCACTTCGTCGAGCCTCCCACCAACACATACAATGGAACTGGCATGAAGCATTGTGGTTCGAACAAAGGCTAATCAAAGATATATGGGAAGGATATTGATATGAATATCGTCCACAATCAAAGATATATGGGGGAGTATATTGATATGAATATTTTCCACCCTTTTTCTGCTGATAGATTATGAATATGCGTCAATAATTTGCTTGAGTGAAGAGCAAAATCGTGGTAATATTGAGAATCCATCCCAACATCATAGTGATGGAGAAATCCGTTTCGAATGAACCCCTACGAGAAGTGCCTGAACAGAACTAATATACTAAGTCTTTAGTGTATCCATTACTTGAAGATTTCCGTATAATACTCTAGGTCACAGACCACGTGTATAGCAAGAGTGTGTAGTGTCTCAGAATTATCTTTAACACATGGAGATGGTGTTAAAGAACTTTCGGTTGGTGGATGTAGCCTGGCAGAGACGGCCTTCGTGACCCTGGCAGTTGATAGACTTGAAGTCCAAACATCCAATCAACTTACCTTAGGTGATATCTGTGTGTGTGTGTGTAATATTCGTATGAACTCTAGGAAATGTGTGGTGGGAATTACATTGCGTCATATGACTGGTTTTGTTCAACTTGTATCTTCGGCACACACTGAAACAACCCGATGCAATTGGGTTGTTTTTGTGTGTGTGTGTGTGTGTGTGTGTGTTCCACGCAGGTGTTGTTACCCGCCGCTGATGAGAGTCATCAGAATTTCCGTCAAACCCAAATTAATAGGAGGAGCGAGAGTGTAGTGCTCAGAGATCACGTTATCGCTCTCCGTGATGATAGCTTCTCCCTATCGGGTATCGCACATGGAGATGACCTGTGATCCGGTACCGTGATGAAGTGGGTAAGATGGTGGGCGGAGACCGGTAACCTGAACGACTTACCTAAGTTATATGTGTCTGTGAAACAGAGTGGCACATAGAAGCATTGGCGAATGACTCGCATCAAAGTTTATTGGCAGCTAAATTCAGCGTCCCTATTCTTGTGTGGCTATGTATGGGGAAGACTAAGTTTTGATGGCAGCGAAATGGGTGATATATCTAGAAGTATGGTCGCTGCTATAACCACATATTTGTATTGAAAAATATTGTGTACATTATGTAGAAGGGTTATGAAATCATTCACCATTTAGGCAACTACGAGAGTCAAATTCATTGTGAATATGATTACGGTTGTATTCTGTAGGAAGAGAGATACAGGAGCCCTTCGGAGATCCAGCCCAGCAGACGACGCTGCATTTATCGCGGCGGCAGAGGCAGACTTCCTAGCCAACGCGGTGGCCACAAGAGACAACCTGCAGTTGGACGTCTCCGCATTGATCGTCAGGCGAAGATTGCACGAAAACGGAATCCACCGCAGGTCTCCCGCGAGGAGGAAGCGCCTGACAGAACAGCGTAGAGCAGGAAGGTTCATTACCATTCTGAGGAAAACCACGAAGTTGTTGATTTGTTACTCTTCAGAATAGCTGGGTGGACTGTGGACCGGCTACTGCTACCAGGATTCGAACCTATGCGGGTTTTATCCCTACTTACGTTGATGATGTCGATGAAGTGTGACATTATAGGTAATAGTGATGCGAAATCACCTGTATATGGTGAAGATTTAGGGCTTAGATTCCAAGCATTGTATGATGGCTGGCTGATCTGCTTTCCTGTAGATTGTGTAAGTCTTTTTGATAGCTGTGTGGGTTGGGTGGTCCAGGTGGAGTGATCAAGAGGAGCGAATGCTCACAAGACAGTTCATGTAGCGTTCCCGTGGTTCTTGTGTACAATGGTAGTATGTGGAAGGTAATGTCTGGCGAGGTTGGCTGCTAGAGGTGGTGTTTGCTGAGGAGATGCAGGTGGTTTATGAGTAGTTCATTTCGGGATTTTGGGTGTGAGTGTTGAACCAAGCAGAATATTTAAGCATTTGAATCTCTGCAGAGAAGGGTGTTGGGTATGTTGGTAAGTCTTTGCCGTTGTGGATTACTTCTAGAGGAACATGTGGTGGGGGGATGTTTGCAGGTGATTGTGCTGGATTTAGTGCAGTGAAGTTTTATAATAGCGGGTTTTAATTCGAGGGTATACTCGTTGTCTAAGAACTGTTTTGTACTCTGAATAATGTTAGTCTTGTCCTAGCTAAGGCTTTGTGCTTCTAGAAAGGTTAGAGGGCAGATCTAGGTCTGAGTTTCATTTCTTGGATGAAGGCTTTGCAGACGTTGTGTTCTCTGAGATGGTTGAGTATTTCTGTATGTTTATTTTTGGGCAAAGGTACATTGGTAGGATTAATGTCACCCGCTTGCATTGGTAGATGGTAGATAGTGGTCGTGCCGTCACCTCCCACTTTGAAAAAAGTGTGTGAATTTATAAGATGTTTGGGTACAACCTATGGTGCGGTACAGCGACGGAGGACATCTCTAGGGAGATTTAAATTTCTATGAATGCTTGCCTTAGAATTGGTATCAATTCTTGTGTACTGCTATTTTGCTTGCTTATTTGGCTCCACGTATATTTGCGAATCAACATTTACTATCATGAATCTTAGTAAGTCAAAAGTTCGACACAGACTAAACTACGACAATATCACATTCTGCCTTGCGACTGGTGGCAACGAAATCTTATCCAAATGATCGAGAAACTTGTGTCAGAAACGCAGTGCCTGAAGCCGTACTATAAAGCCATTCTTTCCATAGTTGGTTTTCTTTTTCATTGCTTATGATTAAGCTCCATGAATGATATAATACATGTTGATAAAAGTCTATGTCTTGATAGGGTTCTGCAGATTGTGAACTGCAGTTCGGTTGCGTTAGAAGTGGAATATTTGTACAATGTATGATTTGTGTAGATATTGTTGAATGTATAACTTCTGTATATCCAAAGGACTTATCCGTCCTTGTATTGATCTCACATCTATGGAGGGTCTTGCTCTATATATACTTACTACATACAGTTGAGTTTATAGTTCACTTTTCAACTCTTTCAGTCTCGCTTGACGACTAGCCCCACTTGGCCCTACGTCGCAATGTTGCTTCACTTTCCTCTTCCACAGTTATCAGCTTGGTTTTATGCTTTTTAGAACTGGTCGTTTGTGTGCCTCTGTATTCCACGGTAATCTACTGCTTCATATAATTACTCTGTGGCTGCTGGCAACGGAAAGGTGGGCCCTTTTGATACCATATTCTTTCCCTACACCTCGAAGTTTTAGAACTCTCACCCCTTCATGTTTTCTCCAACAATTACGACCTGATCCTTCTTGAAAGGCAGGTTTTCCATTTCCACGAAAATTTTTGAAATATTTTTCCTCTTTTCCTCATTAACCCTCCTTCCATTTCAATTAAATTCCAGCCTCGATGTGGACTTCTTTCCGCAACTGGAGCCTCTAACGTGAAAGGAAAAGAAAAGATCTAAAATACGGGAAAGGTGGGTGATATTTTCCTCCAGATCATTAAGAAAAGAAACCATTCAGGCTTGAGAGAATTTTTAATCATGCCTTATGGTTTACCCTGAAATCTAAGCAGGGGAAGTCTCAGCTTGAGGATGAAGCGATCTCATGGTTCTGTGAAAGGAATCGGAGTAGTTGAAAAAAAAAAAATAGTTATAAAGTTTGTGGAGTTGGGAGAGCGGTAGGCGAAACAGACGGGAATCGTGACGTTAGAGTTTGGGGATACGAGAAGCGCACGACGCTTGCAACAGACAAGTTGGTGATGGAATAAAAAAAAAGTCTTCTCATGTGAAGTGGAATCGTGATTTAAGTTTGTGTGTAAAAGTGATTAATGAAAACTTCATCTGAAGGATGAGTCTTGGAGAGAAGTAAGATATGTGCAGAGGTACCGTATATCCTGGTGGTGTTCAACAAGTGGTGGCTCGTAAAGATGATCGTGAATGATGGTGAAATGAGCGGGGAAAAGAGGAAGTTGTTTTATTGGAGGGACAAAGGGTTATCGGAGCGACCAGAACACCGCATTATGAAAACTCTTTGGCTCATATCAAACTCAGAGTAAGCATTACCAGTTTAGTCTCCCTCTTGCAGCTACATCGAGATCTGACAGAGAAAATAAAAGAAAATACCTGATATAACTGATTAAGTAACAGGGAAAAGACAGCGGTCATAAATCTGCTCACGGTGGACGAGGAGGAAGAGGGTGGACATGATCACAGCTTTCAAGTTTCTCAGTCAGTTTGATAATGTTGATTGTGAGCAGTTCATTGAAATAAGTAAAGAAGGTTCAGTAAAGCGGCATAGCAAAAAGCTAAACAAGTAGGAGGATAGAGATTATATGAAGTGTGTTGTTGATAGACGCGTGATTGGATCAAGGTAGCTGGTGCAACGTGGAATAGAGGCAATATGAAAAATCTGAATAATACACTAAAAGAGACAGTGCTTAGAAAATGGAGTTCACTTGTGCAGAACTCCCTCCCTGCACTGAAAAGACAGGAAGTTACACACACACACACACACACACACACACACACACACACACACACACACACACACAATAAAAAGGAGGGGAAAACAAAAGAGAAGGATGGCTGAACTGCGTGTTTCTTGTTTCACGTTGTTGCTTTCCAAGGTCAGTAGTCCTGGAGTGTCCTTCAGAAGAAGGATTGCCCCTGACCCTGATGGCCTGCACCAGACTCAGAGCTTGTTGTTTAAAGTACTTCTGGGTAGACAGTCCCTCTTTGTGGTGTAAGTCCTTTTCATTTTCTTAAGTAAGAAAGCATTTCTCAGGCTCCTCAAGTGGTCTTGCTTGCTCGGGCTCAAGCAAGAAGCCACTTTCTGAAGGATAACGGAATTTCTTCAAGCCCTGCTGCACCACCAGACCCCAGCAACACGTCATTTGGTTCATGAGGCTGGTCGATATAGGTATGGATGAGAATCAGTTAGTATTCTTGGGAGCAGCCCAATCACCATGCTGCTCAAAATCTTCTAGAACAGGAGGAAGCAGGTGTTCATGCCACAGATGTGAACAGGTGTCTAACGAGCATAATTTGGGTGACTGAAAAAAGAAAAAATGGAACCAGAACCTTCAGTACCTCCACACCCTGAGTGAAGTTTGCCTCACGTAGTGTTCTGATGCAGATGAGACCAACGAGGTCTTGGTTGACAATGGCATCCCAGCGTTTGGACTTATGGGCTTCAGTTGATCATACTTTGTCTCCAAGCTTCTTGTGTTTACTCACTGTGGCGCTGCAGTGAGCAGTTGAAGGCATCCTGCTGGAACTCTGCCCAAGTCATGTGTGTCTTGTTCTGGTGAAATCAGAGTTTCCAGGGAAAGAATCTGCTGTACCTGAGGACGCAATAACTCCCTCAGTCAGTGCAGTGGTCCAACCAGAGGCACCCAAGTGGTCCCCACATGTATTCCACTTTGTCATTTCAATATGGTGACCACCAGACATGATGTACTCGCCTCTTCCTTGTGTTTGAGGCCAACTCCATTCATTGTGCTTCGCTAGGGTACACAGCGAAGACTCCATGGCCATAACTAGAATTTGGTGAGGCGTGAGGAGTTTTGTGGTTTAGGGTGGCACATCAACGTCATGCTTGATCATAGCAGCTGTCGTCTGCTTCTCAGAAAAAAATCGCAAGAATCGTGTATGAGATACGTGTAGAAGATCCTCTAGGGATGCATGGTAAGATGAGCATGCTACATTAACCCCGTTTCCTAGATCCTCCATCTGGATAAGTTAAAGAGTGTTCAATCCATCCAACACGTTTCTTACAGTTTAGTGTCCCATGAGTTTCCTTTCATCGTCTACATCGCATTGATGAACTCTGGAACAGCTACTGTGGTTTGCTTAGAGGCAGCAGCTGGTAGTATGATAATGATGTCTGACAATGAATGACGTTTCTGTGGCTGAAGAAAGCAGTGTTATTGCAACCCTTCAGAGTCCCATGTGTTACTTGCTGGGTGACTGAAAAAGGTCAATGGTTGTGCCATGAAAGGTACCCTAGTAGGTCGTGGTGCTCGAAGGTCCAAGGTAAACAGACCATGACGTAACTGAAAAGGACACACTCATCTCCTTTCATAGTATGGTAACAGATGACAGTGACTAACTGATGTCTCATGCTCCAAAATTTGGCTATAACTGAAAGCTTATTATCGGTGTACGAATATTAAGGCCATTATCCAGAGGTAGTGGTTGTTCATGGTTCGAGGAATGATGAGACTTGGCAACAATGGACGCCTTTGTTGGACAGAGAAGAGGTTGGTCTGGAAAATGAGGCATTTTGCGAAGCTATTGAATCTTGGTGCTTCTGATCAGAGCTATTCAGCGACACAAGACGAGAGCATCTACATAGTATTAAGCACAGAATTTTGATGGCATTTAGAAGAAAATGAGGCATCGAAGTGAAACCCGGCTGATTTGGAAGATATCATCAAGTATTAGTTTGGTAATCTTCACATGAACCACAGCATCTCCCCATTATTTGCTGCATTTCCATTTGTAAGACAAGAACCACTTTTTTTTTCCTTTATATCGCTCCTGGGATGATGGAAGTATTCAAAGACCTGTTCCCTGAACCGAACCATGTTAATGTCCTTTTGAATACCAAGATTCTGATGAAATCTTTCATGAAGCTGACGCAGCTCAGGAAACCTGAAACAGAAGATTCCATTCCTAACTTGAGTTTTCTACTTGGGTGATGGGCTCTGTAAAGGTTCCTGTCTGGATCTTCTCCTCACTAAAAGCCTTAGAGGATCCCTGACTTTGTCTCATTAGTGAGCGGTGGCGAATTTCTAAGTCCAGCCAGGCAAGTCGGGTAATATGTTGCATCTAGTGCAACAAAGTCCTCACCTGCAGCCCTTGCCATCCTGTATGTTAGTGGTCGTGCGTCTTGCATTCTCATCTGCTTCTAGTGCACTGAACTCCTAAAGGTGGCCTTCCTTCTTTCTAAAGAAAACGCATATGTCTTTTGCCAGAGGCTGGCGATATCTTGCGTCGCTTCTCGTCTTCGGCAGCACCGCTCTCCTCTGCATCATCATCTTCTGCCTTTCTGCTTTAGTTTGCTCGTGCAGACTTTTCCGTGGCAGAATTTGTGTTAACGGGCCTGGTGTCTAACGAGGTCTTCAACAGTAATGTTCTCTTCCCAAGTTTAGCGTTACTGACCGTCTTATCTATTTTCTAAAAGCAGTGACACATTTCCAGGTAAGACCCGTAGGGTTCAGAGATAATTTCCAGGTCTTGGAGTATTTTTAAGAGACGCTCTCTTTCACTTGTGGCCTAATGGCTTACCACAGAAGGAACATACAAAGCTACAGTGTGTTGATAAGCTTTATTCTATCGTTTTTGAAGTTGATTATGTTTCTAAAAACTCCATGCCATATTAGAATGTGGCTCGAGGTCTGATGGGACAACTCTGCTGACAGTTTGACGAATTCGTTTCCAGTTACAGGCATCATCTTGACCCCGTTGCCCAAAACATGATTTTCGTGGCTCATGGAACGCAAACTGAACAAGAATCACTTTTTAGCTTACAAATGATGTCAGCAAACATTGTTCCTGTGGATCCTAGGAAAACTAAAGCATTTCACATAAAGACCACCTAAAAAGAAATAGTTCTTCCATCCACTTTGTCTCCTCATTTTCCCAAAATCTGGTCCTTAGTTATCTGGGTTTCAATTACGTGTTTAAGGAAATGTTAAGCACATTATTCACTGCGCATGTTTGGCAAAACTAGAGTCTACCTCCCTGCCTTGGTCTCTGCAATTAAAAAAAAGCGTTAGAAACGATAGAGAAGACATAGAGGAATTGCAACAAAAATGGCATCAGAATTAAGAATAATGGGTTACAGTGTGACGTTAGGGGCCATAACTTTTCCTACCATGGAAGAGAGAAGAGTTAGGGGAGACTTGATTTGAGCCTTTAAGCTTCTTCCGTAGCTTGACGATGCCGACAGTGGATAATCCTCAAAGAGATGGAAAGGTAGAGCACTCAGATGCCACCACCAGGAACGTAGCAGAGGGCAGTTCACTGGAAAGGATGGAAAGACACAAGTCTATATCATCAGAGTGGGAGATGAACGGAAGAAGCTAAGTAACGAGTTCGTAAGGTTTGATATTATACTAACGTTTAAGAACTTGTTCAGCTGTAGAGAAAGTGCAAGAGACAGGGCCCCAAGAGTGTAGGTAGGTCTATCTTCCTGGTTTGTACTCTTACTTAGTAGCAGACAAATACAAAATCATATACGTTACGTCACATTAAACACACACACACACACAGAAACTCACGACACGTGAAAACTTTTAAATGTTTAGGACTGAAAACAACATACTTATTTTTTCGTATGTGACGCCACATAACTTTCCCATAACCTTTAATGACTCACTAATGCCACCAGTCATGGCTAAGCATATTTAACGTCACTGAACAGTCATATTTAACAATCTATCTAGGAAACACCAAACTTCAAAAATAGCTAAGTTTCCTTTTAGGAAGTTAAATTGAGTCGTCATTGTATGGAGTACTGCTCTCACATTTGGGGTGGTTCTAGCCCTGCATCCTTACTTGACAGTGTTGAGGCAAAAGTGGTCGGCTAACTTCCAAACTTGACCCCCTTGCCCTACGCCGCAATGTTGGTTCACTTTCCCTCTTCTGTAGGTACTGCGTTGGTTTATGCTCTCGAGAGCTGGCTGCCTGTGTGCCCCCCACCACTACCTAGACCACGCAGTGATTATTGTCGGGCCATCTGCAACTCAAGGCTGGGCCATTTCGATACCTGCTTCTTTCCCTACACGTCGAAACTTCGGAACTCTCTACTTTCTCATGTTTTTCCCAATAACTATGACCTGACACATTTCAAAAGACAGGTCTTTCACTTCCTCCAAAACTTGTAAGTACTTTCACTTGTCTTTTCTTTTCCGTTTCATAATTCTCAATATATTTCAAGTAAGACCCGGCCTTGATGTGGACTTTTGTCCTTGACTGGAGCCTTCAGCATAAAAAAAAGATACAGTACAAATTCTACTAAGCTGCAAAAGGTAAATGAGGAAACAGACTGTGAATGTTCCAAGTCATCTATGCACAGAAATAGTAAGAATGGCAGAAAAAGTTCTTTAATTCATAGGTCGGGCTTTGGAATGAAATATATAATTCAGGGGTTCCTAAATCTGGGGTGGCGACCCAAGTTGAGCTTAAAGCTTCATCAGGATGGGTCACATTGGGTTTATAGGGTTATACAGATCTTTGCCAGGGTCACCTTCATTCCCCTGAGAGAAAGTGTTTAGGGAAAGCTGGATTGTAACATTTGATATCTAGGTAGGTCGGGGATTAACCCAGTCATCTTTATTGGGTCAGATTCTCTGAACGGTATACTTTTTTTTTTTCGGCAATTCCAGATCAAGAATTATGCAACAACGTGTCGCTATTTTGCTCTTGAAGATTAGAATTTTCTAGCCTACAGAGAAGCAAGGGTAGAATTTGACATCTGTTTATGTCTTTGAAATGGTTTGGACTCCCTTATCGAAGAAATACAGAGTGATTGAAAATAGAACTGTTTGTGTAATTTGGAGTAACTTTACGTCTGTGAAACAGCATTTTCGTCAGTGATGTACATAAAATTTGATATCCGTAACCGTATGTCAAACAGTAACTTAAGAAAATTGCTTACTCTGTTCTTTAATCAAATACGCTCCCAAGTAGAGAATAATGTTCAAATGTTCTTTTCTCGGTTACTTGCGAAAAAAAAAAAACAAAGATAAATCTATGAGTGTTAATAGATCTGCAGTTAGGTAGAATATGAAACAGTATGCCAATATAATCTTTTTAGATTTCAATTTGACGTGGTCAGATTCCAACATGAATGCAAGTTGTTACTTACAAGTGTCTTATCTTTGATATCAGTGCAGAAAGTACTGTATATCTGCATAATAGGAATTCGATGTGCTTTGATAACATATCTTGCCCAGTTTCCTGGTGCTCTGAAAATCTTACCATTGTTAAAAAAGATTTATTTATGTGCTAAGATATGATAAATATCATTTATTGCATTTGAGAGTGGATTAGCATCATGGTGCGTGAGTTTCATACACAATGCGTTTCATATGACGGCTTTGATCTTGTCTTCATTAACAACTTGGGGTCGCAGTGTACAGGTGGCAGCACTGTACAGGTCGCAGGAAACAAAGTCTTGCAAACCTTCGTCCTGGGAAACAAACCGAGGTCTGTACAACTCCCTTGTGCGTCTTCAGCTTGAATACTGTGTTCAGTTTTGGTCACCCGGGCTGAAAAGAGACATTTTCTGAATGAGGTAAAACTCGTCTGAGCCAGCAAGACGACTTTAACATTGCCCAGATAAGAGAAGGTTAAAAGGTGATTTCGTACTAATATTAAAAATTATGATAATCTGGATCTACTCAGGAAGACCTTGGCGAGGATGCGAAGTGAACCACACCATATGAATGACTAGTTCACTGGGAGTCAATTCGAGAGACTCAGGAGGTGTATCATGAGGCTATGTTCTCAGGGTGTCAACTGACTTGGATACTTCCATGCTACACACCAGAATTTGTTTGTGGTCGGTAATTTTCACCCTGACGTCTAGTAGTCGTTTGATGGATGACTTACGAACCTTCTGCTGTATTGTCTGAACCTTTAGGACCTGAGTGTAAGAAACCAGTCTGCCGTGAGCTGTGGACAGCAACTGTGCTGTGTAATGTCAGAGCACCAGCAGTTGTTTATGGTTGACAACCCTGTTGTGTAGCGTGTAAACACCGAGAATATACCGTGGTAAACTAATTTATTGCGGTGTTTGGACACTGTCGGAAGCTGGCTGTGATAAATGATTTTGCAGGGGGCGTGTAGCCAAGAACATTTGGCTGCTGCGTACAAGTTGCCATGATATTACATATTACATACACGTCGAAGCTTTGGAAGTCTCTGCCTTCTCGTTTTTCCCCCAATAACTATGACCTGGCACATTTTAAAAGACAGGTTTTTCACGTCCTCCAAAATTTTTTAATATCTTCCCTTGTCTTTTCTTTTCCCCTTTCATAATTGTCTCCATATTTCAATTACGTCCCGGCCTTGATATGGGCTTTTGTTCGCGACTATAGCATTCAGATTATATATATATATATATATATATATATATATTATCGTAATAGTATTCAAGAAGTTTTAACAATCCCAAATATGTCCGAGTTAAATAATAACTAAATATATTAGATGTTGATTAGCAATAGTATGATTGCGTTCGTTGCTAACGCAGACCAGAGTACTGCTGGAGAAGGCTGTGACAGCGTGTACATCGAAAGGGTCAACAGAAGGAACAAGTTATGTTACTGTAATAAGAAGGACGTATTTCAACGTAGCTGAAGCAAAACAATAGAAAATCAGTATGGACCAGATTTCTGGTAAGTTGTGTCCCACAATCAGTGGTTCTTCTTTATGTGTCTCGAGGGACGTTCAGGATCTGCTTCCCTCTTGTACATTGAGGCAACAGTAAG
>JAUTXX010318528.1:1494-24438 GCA_032273605.1 Panulirus laevicauda | reverse complement strand
TAACCTAACCTAACCTTCACACAGACCAAACTATAACCTACTACATGAACATCTAACCTACAACAGGAACCTAGCCTTCACCTTCGGCTGTATCCATTTATGATAAACCCAAAAGCTTGGTTTCACTTGTAGCTAAGATACCAAATCAAAATTTGCCAAACTCCCAAATTGTCCATCTTGTGTCTTTGATTCCCAGCGAGTTCTTCACAACCCAGCAGCATACACATCAAGATGTGCACGGTGGGGTGTGGGTAGTGTGGACGATTGGGTTAAGGACGTTGTGACAATGGATTAGGCCAGGTTGTGAGATGGAGGATTATGGTGGGATAGTTTGACGGCTCATTGTTGTTGGGGTGATTGGTGATTGGGGTTGTGTGACGGGAGGCGGGTAGTAGTGTGAAGAGGGATTGGGTTGGGTTGATGTGGTTTGACGGGAGATTTAAGTCGATGTGACGCGCGGGGATTGGGCCACGGGTTATGAGTGGATTGGGTGGCGATGGGATTGGGTTGAGCGTGGTCGAATGGGGGATTGGAGTGAGGAGGATGGGATTGGTGGAATGAGACGGTGGAGGTGCTGTATAGTAAGGAAGGTGAGGGAGAGTTGACTGAGGGGGGTAACGTCAGCGGCGCACAGTAGTTTGAACGAATAGGGTCCAGTGGTAGAGTGAGCTGGCGCAGCTCTGGGGTTTGGATTTATCGGCAAAATAAGATCATCTAAACCCACTATATTTTGATAATAAATGGTATACTGTTGTTTGAGAGGTGGACAATGGGAGAGTCTTGTGGCCCCCAGCAACTAATTTACGGGGTGTTGTAGACTCGTATTCCTTTGATCAATATTTTCATATGTGGCTGCTCTTAGAAATGGTTTCTCCCTCATTGAAAGTTGTATATCAATACAAACCCTGTTTTCCACGTTGGTAATTAATTTGCTAATATGTTCGTTCGGTGTCTGATGTGGCGGTCTATGAAGATGTATTATTCCCGCCGACACACTTGCAGTTTTCCTTTGTACTGAATCAAATGCCCTTTCACAGATCATGATTTTGAATCTTTAATACAGTTTCCACTCGCGGATGGATCCTGATTTAATAAAAACCATAAAGTTGAGCACTGTTAAGAGTTTATACATGGTATAGGCATGTACTCATATTTTGTGACATTTGGCAACCTAAGGGGCGTGTTTCAGCCTCAGTCACTGATTGGTCGAGAGCGATGATGACGTTTTGGGTAAGAGCTCCCCGATTGGCGAAAGCCGAGCAAGACATTTCCTTATATGGGCACAAAATGCACGTGCATGGAAATTTCAAATGGGTGCAGAATTTCCGCTGGATTGGTATAGTTTTTAGTTTGAATCGTCCCGAGGTGTAGTGTGCTGTTTGTCGCTAGCATTTGAAGGAGATATTGCATTAAAGTTCTGTTTGTCGATGGATTATTATGCCTGATAGAAACCTACCGATCTGTTCTTGGTTTTATACTATCAACCGTAAAGGCTTAAGGAAGCACAGTGTTCGATTATTTACAGTATTTTAAAGGGATTCTTCAGACCACTGACTTCTCTTATATCAGTTGATATAGAGTAATGGGTTGGAAACAGTTACTAAGATGGTTGTAGCTGGTTAAGCGGGAGAAAACTGACGGGTTTCATATGGAGTGAAAAGATGGACGGAGGGAAGGCCAATGTGGCCGCTACCGTCATTGTTGCATGAGGACGGGAAGTCTTGGCGGGACCTGGCCTGGTCAATAACCTTTGTTCTTCAGCACCAGTTCGTCTGGTGGAGATTATAGGGACGGCCTTTTGTCCTATGGAAGTATGGCTGTTGACTGTATGGGGGCAACCTTTATCCTATGGCAGCAATACTTGTAGATTGTAGGAGCGACCTTTTATTCTTAGACATTACGACTTATGGTAGCTTAGCTGCAGGCGAAACGCTACAGCACCTCCACATGGTACACCAAACAACTAGTAGCAACAGTACAGTAAGCTGAGCGTTACACGTGTACTAACAATGTATGCAGTCAGCTAAGCTTCATCCTATTTCTAACAATCAGCTAAACGTTGTACCACTGTACATACCAAGACTTGAACTACTACCGTCATTTTGTGCTAAATTCACCACCACCACGACTCAGTAGTGTCTTCGGGGCTCTTACCAGACAGTCCCTCGTCAGCAGCATCTATCATTACGTCTACTTCACCACATCTCGCAGTACCATTGTTCTCACCACCTTCCCTACACATCGTCCACGTCCACACAGACACCCCTTCCACCACACGCACTAGTACGCCCTCCACTATGCACTTGTACACCTTCCACACTGCTCCAGTACAACCTCCACTAGCTCATTCTCCACCACACTGGGCCCAGTGCACCCTTCGCCACATTGCATCAGTACACCCTCCACCACACTGCTCCACTTCACCCTTCACCACACTGCTTCACTACACCCTGTACCATTGCACCAGTAAACCTTTCATTACACTGCATCGCCCACCACCACACTGCGCCACTACACCCTTCACTACATTGCATCAGTACACCCTCCGCCACTGTGCACCAGTACACCCTCCACCACACTGCGCCACTACACCCTCCACCACTGTGCACCAGTACACCCTCTACCGTTGTGCTCCAACGTACTGGATAGTGTGAAGTGCTTCGTGCAAGCCCTGCCATTATAGTATGTCTCAACGCATGTACTCATAGGTAGGTAGGTACCATTCTGCACTTGTACACCCTCCACCACTTACCTTCAGACTACCACAACTTGTACGACTACCAGCCATACATCAGGCCTCAAGAATCGTCACCACATCAACCACCACCAACACATCAGACTATAAGACCTCTATCACTCCCACCATCACAGTCCACCAGCACTTCAAACCACAAGATCTTCCACCATTCTCACCTCTTATCGCCAGCACAGCACACCACACCATATGACAAGACCTCTATCAAATCCTCCTCCTTTTTCTCTACCACAACATACCACTTCATCCAACATCAAGTATATTTTTTACTTTTTGGGGGGCTGAGTTCTCTTCGCGTAAGTTACCGCCCAGCCTCTGACTTCATATTCTCAGTGAAAGCCTGGTTTGCTAGACGATTTTGTGCTGCAGATCTACTGATGGTGTATAACATGTCATTCTCTGGTTCACCTTGGAGGAACTTGTCCCGTTGCTTTTTAAAATCAAGAGGTCTTCCCATGGTGCTCCTTACATCTGGCACTAATTGACTGAACAGATGTAGTAGGCTCCAATATGTTTGCTTTCCTTGCTCTTTTTACAGCGTTTGTGCTCCTAAGTAGATTCGATTTGCAGTCTTTGCCATTCCAGCAAAGACTTACTTTCATAATCAGTTTAGGGACTGCGCCTTCTAATACTTTGTAGTAAGCACAGTTGTCAGGTTTTTATCTTGTCCTCACAATTTAGATGTCATACTGAACACACATAGCAGTATTTGTGTTAGGAAAGTACAATATTTTCTGTCTTATAGATACAATTTTTTCTGTAAAGTGTCTCCAATAGTTACCCAGCCTCTAAATATGCCAGAGGTTGCCCTAGTTGTCATTTGTATGTCACATTGTTAGCAGGAAGAGACTTGTTTAAGTTTTAGGTGAGCTGAAGTATTAATAGTCAATCATATAAGTTTTAGGTGAGCTGAAGCATCAGTAGTCAGTCATATATAGTACATTCCATTGTGGTACATGGATGTGTCACTTGAAAATGGTACTTAAATGAAATTCATGTGAATCATACATATGATTACCTACATTAGTAGAAAATGGGCCAGTCCAAGCAGATCTTACCAATGATAATTAAGTGGTATCAGAGATTTTGCAGGGACAACTTGTGTGTTACAGATGCCAGAAAAGGCATGGTCTAAGCTTGTTGACCTTATGTTTTTTGTTTGATTATGGTAGAATAAATTTTGAGCACTTTTTTGAACTGAAAGATTTTTGCTGAATATTTCCTTCAAAAATTAGGTCGTCATATGCTCCCATGTCTTCCTCTCATATGCAAGGGTCATCAGTGGTTTTGCTTCCCTGGTTTAGAAAGTTTTCATTACTCATCCTGTCTACAGACATGATAGTTCCTTTGGTGTGTTCTCAAAAGGTGAGGTCATCTGACCGCAATCATTCATGGGTCTTTGAAGCATCACTCATGTTTTGACAAATCTTTTTCTATTGTCTATTTGGCACAGGACTTTCTTCTTTATTTCCATAGTTGTGTTATTTCCAGAAACCCATAAGAAGATACGGTTTATTGTTTTCGGGTTTACAGTGTTCTCGGCTATGAAGAATATATCCCACGAAATATAGTTTCATTCATGTAAGGTGATTTGTACCTACATTGTGTGTTGTTTTCAGTGTCAGAAATGTCAGGAATAGTTGGGTAGGAAGCATGATACCATTTAACAGTAGTGGTAGAATACCACTCTCACCATATCAAATAACTTTGCACCACCACATAAAGCACGAAGTATTGGATGATATGAAATCTGTTGCATCTGAAATTGACGAAGAATTGTATCATGTATGTAAAGTGGAATGCTATGCTTAATAAATAGGCATACCTTGATTAACTTATGCATTATCGTTATGATTTATAGAAAAATAATGTACAATACTTTGGAACAGATGCAGATGTCTTCTTTGTCCACATTCTAACCCAGATTTGTAGAGGCCAGTTCTGTTGTAGATTGGATCACACACCATTGTCACCATGGTCTTGGAAATAAAGTAGGAAAATTATCATAAAATCACACATGAATTTGCATTGATCATGGCAAGGTGATGCAATATGCTTGGCATATGGACTGTAATTGCTCACTTAAGGCATGTGAAGCAAATTGGCTCAGGCGCTTGTCTGGTAGTTCAACAGTTTTGATTTATTGATTAAGCCCTTCTTTATACTGGGGATATAAGACAAGAATATCACTAATTTTGTGCAGAGGATACACCACATATATGGGCCAGAACTCAGTATTTCCATTCACCAGATGAAGGAGGAAAACCTGAGCATTGGTTGGCTGTAATTTTTTTCTTATAGAGTTCTTGCATATAGGGCCACGAATCAAATGGTGCCATTCACCAAATCTTCCAAATTATTATTATTGATATTATTATAGTATTTGTTTATAATTTGAACATATTTATTTCTTTAATGAGTATTTCTAATAAAGTCAGTATGTCTGCAGAATAATTTTATGAAATTTTTTATTGTTAACAGCTTTTTAAAAAACACTTCATCACAATTTTTTCATTAGATTCTTCTGTTTTCTGCTTTGTTGCAGGCAATTAGTGATCCTGGAGATGACTACCAGCGGCGAGCATGGGAGATGGTTACTCCACTTGTTCAGAAACTCAAGCAGTTTTATCTCTTCTCGAATGATATAGGTTAGTCATTAGAGCACTTTCATTGAATGACAACAATAGCATAAATAAATTAGCTTAATCCTTTAGTTGAAGCTTTTTGCTTTTGGCCTTTGTCTGATGTTTATTATAATATGGGTGATAACATTATTTTGTTATAAGCATTGTGAAGGGGATTTTTGTTACACTATTGCTCACTTGAATATAATTTTGTGAAAAGTGTAAAAGAAAATTTAGAGTAAGTAGTCACTAAGGATTATGTATTTGTAGAGATGATTGTTCCACGGATCCTAGCAGAGTTGTGTGGGCCAGAGATATCTCCAACTCAACATTTGGAAACACAACAGGCGCTTGTCAAGCAGTTTGCAGAAATACTTGAATTTACCCTAAAATTTGATGAACTCAAGGTATGGCATTTATTTTCGTTGGATGAACTTACAGTTGCATTTTTAATTAAACAGTAAATGGAAGTTTTTAATCATTATGTTGACAATTTATAACTTCAGTAAAAGAACTTTCTCACTGGACGTAAGTGAGGTTGTAAATCTGAGGCCCAAGTGAAGTGATCTCATTGCAGGTATATTTACATACCCTATTTTCAGCATTTTTTCTTACAGGTATACTTTTCTCTATGTATATCCTAATGACTTATTACAGAAACTTATTTTTTTCTGTGTTAGCAAGGTGGCAAGGGAACAGATGAAGAACTACCTCACTTCTTTACATCCTTTCTCTATATGTTATGCATATTGCTTTGAAACCAGAGCCCATCTCCACAACCAAGCCCCACAGTCCTTCTCATGGTTTCCTGTGACCACTTCTTGTACCTTGGCTCACCTAGATGACAACACATTGCTTTATTTCTTTCTACTCTATGCATGTCTCATCTTTCTGAGTGTTCAGGTCCTGATAACACAATACTCTCTCTTCCGTCCTTCCCTCTCCCTCTTGGTCTTCCCCTTCCATTTGTTTCCTACACTTCCAAGACATATATCCTCTAAATCATTCTGCCCTTCACTTTCTTCATCTATTAATAATTGGCTTACTACCACACATTCCCTTTATTCTGTCATTCCTTCCACCCATACAGTACCATCAAGATTATTTACACTATTATCAAAGATACACCATGGCCTGCATTGTTTCAACCTTCATCATTTTGGACTTTTGTTATTTAAGAATTTATTTTCATTGTATTGACTTGTGACATGTTTGCCTTGACTTGTGTCAAATTAAAAAGACAGTTACTTTTATAATTTTAATGTTCAAAAGAATATCCACTTTTAATGCGTGCAGAACTATTGTCCTTGATGAAGGTGAGTGTAGTAGGTTGCCATTGTCCTAGACTGAGGTTTGTCCTATCCCACCATAAGTCGGATTCTGCACACTCTGTTGGCTGGCCATAGATGGCAGCCCCAAACAAAGAGGAGTCACTGGAGTTTCCTGGAGGTCTCAACAACCCACTGTTGACCTTAGAAGCAGTTACATGTCATTTCTAGGGACCTGCTACCTTTAGCATCCATCAAAACATCCTAAGTACACCCATGCCACCTAGCAGATCACCCTTGCTGCCCTGACTTAATGTAACTCTTAATTCACAAGAAAAACAGAGGCTTAATAGTGTTCTATGCTAATCGTATGAATGGGCTTCTGTGGTGTAGTGGTTAGTGTTACTGATCATGAGTCATGCATGGACTCGTATAGATTGAAATCCTTGGTTTGACAGTTGGCTTTCACCCAACCTAAGTGTTCATCCTCTCCTTGAGGCTGGTCGACATGGGTAACAGGCTTAGGCTGTTTTCTGTTTCCTGGCACAGCCTCGCTGACACAGGGAATGGTGATCAAGTATGGGAGAAAAGAAGAGAATATGTATAATTTTTTTTCTTTTTCATGCGTTTGTGGGGTGATGTGGCATTGGGAATAGATGATGGCAAGGAAGTATAAATATGTATATGTGTAATATGTATGTATGTATATACAAGCTCTCCCCTATTTACGAACTATGTGACTTACGACCATCCATACATATGACCGGAAAAATATATAAATTAATGAATAAGAATGATGAAATGTGAGCTAAAGAATCTTGACCAAAAGGTAAAAAGAAACTACGGAACCATAGAATAAAGCTGGTTAACAACAACAAAAAAAAAGGATGATTATGATAAAAAATTGAGTAAGATAAAAAAATGCTGTACAGGTATATGGATTCTACATGCCATGCTAACATATGCCCAACTTGTGTCCATTTTGAGATCCAGCCAGCCAGTCAGGACAGAACTTGGTTGTATGTCTGGGAGGGGGTGTATATGTATATGCACATGCATGTGCATATATTTATATGTGTATGTGAGTGGATGTATCTTTCTGTATGTGCTACCTAGCACTACCTCGCTAATACAGGAAATTATGAAGTATGAAAAAAGAAAAAAAATATATATCTGGAGAAAGCATATGATAGAGTGGATAGAGATGCTTTGTGGAAGGTATTAAGAGTATATGGTGTGGGAGGTAAGTTGCTAGAAGCAATGAAAAGTGTTTATCAAGGATGTAAGGCATGTGTACGAGTAGGAAGAGAGGAAAGTGATTGGTTCTCGGTGAATGTCAGTTCGCGGCAGGGGCGTGTGATATCTCTGTGGCTGTTTAGTTTGTTTATGGATGGGGTTGTTAGGGAGGTAAATGGAAGAGTTTTGGAGAGAGGTGCAAGTATGCAGTCTGTTGTGGATGAGAGGGCTTGGGAAGTAAGATGAAAAATGCTACATAGAAATACCTTTTAAAGTTTTGCCATGGGTTCTTGGCACTTGTTGAGATAGCATTGCAAGCTAGCATTCTTTCAATGGATACTTAGCTGTTCACACTCTTAACACCCATTTTCTCCTTTCTTTTTTGAATGGAAAAGTGATTATAAGCTCTAGACAGGTTATGATGAAGAAAGTTGTATTACAGGGTACTCATAAGAATATGATTTTCCAAGTGTATGTTGAATTTTTTTGTTAGTGTGTACTACTTGATAGAGATGGTGTTGCTGGTAAAAAATCCTTCATTTGTTGCATAGCTCTTAAAACTCTAACATGCATTTTATTCATATTTTTGTGACTACTTCCACGATTATTAGTGTATGAGTTGGTTGACAACCTACTGTAGAGAATTGTTTAGAAAATATATGAATACAATATCTTTTACCAAGTATAGGTTGAACATTTAGCTTGCAAGAAAAGTACAAAACATGCATGGAATGATTATAGAAACTTAGAATATTAGGCTTATGGTTGAAGTGATTCCTGGATGCACTGGTAACCTGGAAAAGTAGAGGTGGTAGTAAGAAACAAAATAATTCAAGAAGCAAGACATGTAAGCATACATACTAACACTGCCATTCTGGCAGAATGTTGTCAAAGGTACTTACAGGTAGGTAGGCACTCTTTCTCCATAATACATAATTATAAGCTGTTAACCTTATGAACCTTTCTCTATTTATTTCCCACCAGATGACAACTCCAGCCATCCAAAATGATTTTAGTTACTACCGTCGTACTGTTATGCGTTCCAAGATAGAACATAATGGCACAGACACTGTTGAAGACGATTTAACGATAGACCATCAGCTAGCTAACAAGATGAGTCTTTTTTATGCCAATTCCACTCCAATGCTGAAAATCCTTAGTGAGGCAACTTCTAAATTTGTCACAGAGGTGAGGTTTATTTAACTGTTATTAAAAGTATGTTGTGTTTCATAATAGAATGCTATGAACTTGTGACTTCTTGTCATAGACCATATGGTTGTTTTTACCAGTGATACTTAAATGTAGTTATTAATGGAAGAATAAGTTTTTGTTAAGTTTATTGAATGTGAGATATAAATTGCTTTTCTCTTGTATACTGGATAACTCTAGCTAAGGCAGCACTTAGAAGGGATAAAGCTTTTCAGATGTAGGTAGCCTGTGAACTGAAAAGACATGATTTCTAAGGAGCTGGGATATATTATCTAATGTTCCTTATGTCTGAGAGCTTTTTGGTCATGATAATAGTAACACTAAAATTACTTTAGAAAAGAAACAGCATAAGAATCATTACTTAATACATGAGTGTAGGGGTAAGGGGGGACACCCCTTTCTCCTTGAGCTATCATTATCCAGTAATGGTGATTTATATATTCCTACAGTTATTCTAACACCTTTAGTCCCTCAAAAGGAAAAATAAAAGTATGTTTATTTAAATGTTTCATTGACTTAACATTAGTGACCAGAGAAACAACCTTGCCAGTACATGACATTCCCAAAACAATGACATAAGTTTTTAATAAGGAGATTTTTATCTACCTACAAAATCATTTGAAATTGTTTCATTGAATAAAACTTCCCTAATTATTACTATCAGCTGTCTTATACCATACATTAAAAACTTGTTGCTGGTCTCCTAATAAATTTACTTATGCACAAGAGTTGCACTCCCTTTTATGTTAGTGATTGAATTTAATATCCAAATAACTCAAAAGTTCTAAGTTCTTTGAGATACAATATAACTCAAAAGTTCTAAGTTCTTTGAGATACAATATAACTCAAAAGTTCTAAGTTCTTTGAGATACAATATGTTGTTTTGAAGTTTTCACCAGTGTTTTAATGATTTCATCTCCCCCCACCACCATTAAATCCTGGATATATAGTTGTCTTAGTGTGTAGAAAAGTAAATGGTTTAGGCAAACTTCAAATTTTTGTAGTTGAGATCATTGCAGCTAGGACTGGAAGGGTTGATCCTGCACCTGCTGAATCTACTTGTCTGCATCTTGATCTGTCTCTTCTCCAGTAGCTCTAACCATAGTGTCATATAATACATTTCATCTTTTTATCCTCGGTAAAGGATTCATGCTTAGTTGTTGTAAGGACTGGAAGACATAGATTTTTTTTTTTAATAAACAGTAATGAAGACCACATTTTCCTAATTAGTGCTGAAATAATTCCCCCAATAATCTGAAAAAGAACACTCTCAAGATTTGCAGATGATGGATAATTATTCTCATCTTGAAGACTAACTGCAATTCATGCTAATATTACTGATCTCACGTAAATTTTTTTACTGTATTAAATTTTTTGTTCACTACAGCATCATAGTTACTGATGAATAATCCGTGTAGAGTTGAGTAACTGATATATTTTCAAGCAGGTAGTTATGTAAGTTCTTTGTTTATTGGTGAGGATAGTCAGCTCCTCGTAAGCATAATTCACTGTCTGTCCATGATTTGACCTCTTGTTAAGGTATGGACAGCATTCAGGATAGCATGAAATATAGTAGTGGTTAGTGAATGATAGATCTTTAACCATTTAAACTTTTACCAACACAATTCTAGGCAAAGGCTATTTGTACAACACAAGAGCAGCAGTCTTGAGGACATAACAATGACAGAAAAGCTTTGCTCATCGTTAAGTAATTTTTCCAGATTTATCTTATACTTATTTTTCTGTTTCATCTGCAGCATAAGGAGATACCCCTTGAAAACACAACAGAAACTCTTGGCACCATGGCAAAAGTGTGTCAGAGAATGTTAGAAAATCCGTGAGTATTGTTTATTTCTAACATTTGTATGTAAACTTTTAACAAGTTTCATTGTGAGAATTTATCACAATGCATTAACTCTGGTCTGTTTTCAAATATTATCAGTTTAGAGAAGGATATTATGACTTACAGTAAGGAAAAGGAAACATTGACAAAGAGGATACATATGTCAGTTATGGAGGGGACAAAGAGAAAGGGAAGACCAAATTGGAGATGGAGGGATAGAATGAAATTGATTTTGAATGCTCAGGGCCAGGTCACACAAAAGGATGAAAGACATGCATGGGATAGAGTGAATTGGAGTGATGAGGTATACAGGGATCTGTGTTGTGTCAGTGGACAAAATAAAAAATCATTATATATATAAACAACTGAATATTTAATCTGTAAGTAAAAATGGCAGAAAATTTCATGTAACGTCATACAGTACAGCTAAAAAGTAGTGTTTACTTTGTGGCAAGCATATGTCTAGCAGTGTTGAGCATGGCTGTTTAGTAGATTGTGCAGGATTATTATATAATGTTTATTCTTGTAATCAAACAGTTTCCATTAATCTTACAGTTATGTACTTTTCATCAGTCTTGAAATTCCTGAATTTTAGGGTAGGAAGAACATTTATTTATGAATGCTGAAAGGCTAAATGGAAGAGCATGCTCCAACTTCATGCGTTGGTGTCCTCATATACATTGCCATTGCTACTTTCATTAACACCACAATGGTGAGTAACTGCTGAAGTGCCAGACCCACACATAAGTTCATTCAGTATCTTGGACAGGCTAGCTTTAAGTAGGAATACTTGAGGGACACTTCAGCATAATGGTGACTTGTTGAAGGGAGTATGTGTAGAAATGTATGAGTGCCAAATGATGTGTCCTTACTCTTTGAATTCTAGCAAGAACTGACATGTTGGGCAGCATCAGCACCCCTGCAGCATGTGATCAGTTTTGCTTGCTTTACATTGCCACGGCTTATGTTATAATAAAAAAATGGAAGTGGTGTAGATGCCCTTGGTATACTGAAATTGTTATATCAAAATATGGTATATCACAATGCTGCTGTACTAGATTTTTACTCATAACATGAGGAGAAAGTTTTAGATAAAGTATATGCTGCATTTATGAATTTCAAGAAAAACTATGCTAAGGAAAGTAGTATACTTTGATACTTAGATATAAGTGGATGTTGGAAAGCTTTAGCTTTTCAGAGCACAAACAAAAGACTGTTGAATGGTATTAGGATTTTTAGATAAGAGTGTATGTGTAGGAGAATATGAATTACTTAGTAAATGCTTGGAATTGAATTATGATGTATGACAGAGAAGTTCAGTCGGAATATCTCCTGTCCAAATTTTTTGGAATGGGAGAGTTTGAATTGTTTTTTTTTTCTTCAGATTATAGTTACCACTTTTTCCGATGTACCTAGATTAAGGTCCAAACATTTTGTATCTAAAGCTTTGGCATATTTGTAATGCAGTTTTTAGATGTTTCTTGCATGTAATATATGTGTATGTTTATTATGTAAAACATTTAGAGAATGTCAGTTTTTGTACGTATCCAAAATTCTTCCTTTGTCCGCTTTTGACGAGTCTAATGTAGACAAAGGTAGGGTTTGGTGATTACATAGATGATAAAGTGTTGGGTTGGCATCATGTAAGGAGTAGGGTGAGGCTGTCTCAACTAACATTAAAGAAAAATTGTAATCCTTTTATATTTTCATACTTGTTTGCCATAGTCATGATTAGGATTGACGAGATAACAATAATGGAAAATAGGTCAAACAATAATGGAAAATAGGTCACTTGTCTCATGCTCAGTCAAAACCTGCACCTGGTTGTACTGAACTGAGAGATAATGAAGACTACATTTCACTTTTATTTCAGGGAGTTAATAGCTAGGTTTCGACGAGAGGAGACACAGCTTTTCATCTTACGGGTGATGGTTGCTCTCATTATCCTGTATGATCATGTTCACCCAGTGGGCGCTTTTGTTAAGGCTTCCAATGTTGATGTAAGTTTCTCTTCAGGAATATTATGAATATGCTTTTAGAAAAACCAATTTTAGAATTTTAATTCAAGTTCCGTTAGCCAAATCAAAGTAACTTTTTAATTGAGAACTAGTGTAATTTTATATCAGATCAACTACTAGTATATTTATACATAAGATCAACTACTAGTATATTTATGCATAAGATCAACTACTCTGGTAGGTAGTATGGTAGGTAGTAGTTGGTTGGTAACCCCCGACCCGCAAGGCATATCACTGATACCACCTGCCTGGTTATTGGAAGGCTTTGTTAGAGCTACATTTTGAGACAGCATGTCAGTAGTTGTTTCTGATGGTATAGCAGTCCCATTAGTGCTTTATGGATGTGAGGCATGGGCTTCAGACAGAACTGTAAAGAACTGAGTGACTGTGTTGGAAATGAAATGTTTAAGGAAAATATGTGGTGTGAGAAGGGTTGATTCTATAGGAAATGACAGGGGCAGAGAGAGGCTTGATAGAAAGAGGAGTTTGTATGAGTGAGCTAAAGAGGGTTTGCTGAAATGGTTTGGAAATACAGAGAGGATGAGTGGGGAAGGGATGTCTAACAGGTTGAACATATCAACAGAAGGACCAAAGAAAAGGGGGAACAAAAAAGGAAGTGGAATGATGGAGTGAGAGATGCTTAAAAGGCTCTGGGACTGAACATGCAGGAAGGTGCAAAGCGTGTAAGGGATGGAGGGAATTGGTGCAATGTGGTTTACAGGGGATGATGTGCTGTCAATGGGCTGAACCTGGGCATATGAAGTATCCCGAGGAAGCCATGAAAAGGTCCGGGGGACTGATTGTGGATGGATGCTGTGGTTTTGGTGCATTATACTTAACAACGAGAGAGTAGGTCTGAACAGATGAATCCATTTGTTCATCTCTTCCTGGTGCTACCTTGCTAACGAAGGAAATGATGAACATGTATGAAAGAAAAAAGAATATTGTTAACTGTGTATCATTTTGTTTCATTGGGTAAGTATTCTAATTTGATATGCTTCATGTATTCCAAATTATACTTTATTAGTGAAGGCCTTGGACTCATACCCTTGATGGCACATTAACTAAACTTCTACCTGCTTCATTATTGCATTTCTTTTCCAGGTGAAAGGCTGTGTGAAAGTTTTGAAAGACCAGCCAGCATCTAGTTCAGAAAACCTTCTTAATGCTCTCAGGTTAGTGTTCCATAATTTTGTAACATGCAAATTTAATTTTCTCCATACAATTGAAAGAGAAAGAGAAAAGGAAAAGAGAGTGATAGGCATTATTTGCAGGGAAGGAGTGCAAGTGATTCCAGGATGTATAAGAAAAAGTAGCAGGACATAGGTGCTGAAAAAGAGGGCAAATTAGAGTTGAGTAAGTTAATAGCATAAGATAAACAAGAGAACAAATGGAAATATCCTTGAAGGGGGCAAATAGGAAAGTGGTAACAGGCAGAAACAAGATCGTCGAAAAATATATTTCCCTGATTCACGGTTTCACATATTCTTTTCCATCATTCATAAAATATTTCAAGATATTGTAAGGTTTTTCTTTCATAATGCCTCTTGTAATGATATCATGACAGAGCAAAATAGTGATAAGTCCCTGTACCAAAGCACTGGTAAAATCATTTTGAATTATATCTCATCGGCTAATAGTCACTTTGTTAGAAACACCACGCTTTCATATCATTAATGTGCCATTTGATTGAGAGTTATCTGACTTGAAAACATAGAGGTACATAATATGACAAACATACTGTATACCTGTACTGTAAAGTATCACGTACTGAAATGGATAAACTAACCAAAGATGGCTTGACAAACTGTTTGTTGTCTAATATGGCAGATATGCTTAATCCAGTGTGAACACTAAAACTCTTCTGAATAATATACTCCATTGATAGTTTTGTAGTTACAATGCCTTTTATAATGATGCCAGAGCAAAGTAAAATTGGATTCCTATACCATAAGGACTAATAGAATTGTTTTGCATCATATTTTGACTGCAATTGTTCACCGTGTTCCTGCCAAGTTTCCATATCCTTAATGTGCTGTGTAATCAAGAGCTACCGCACTCAAAAAAATATTAAGATACGCCATATCATGGAGTTGTATTTGAAAAACTGTAATGTATGCTTTACTGTATACTGTATACATATCATGGAGCTGTATTTGAAAAACTGTAATGTATGCTTTACTGTATACAGTAAAGTATCACATACGATACTGCATTGGATAAACTTAGTGAAGAACACTGGGCAGCTTATAAAACAGCAATCATACTTGATCCAGTGTAGACATTAAAACATTCATGATGGAAAAATGAAGGCTTAATGCTTCATTCATGCTCATGGTACAGCCTTAAAATTTGAGAATATCATAATAATTTTGATAATGTTTGTCTTCAGTGATGATAGTGTTAAGAGTATGAAAGAGGACTGGAAAATAACAGGTAGAGTGAAGATGTATTTGTTGAAAGGTGTGAATACAGATGTTGGTGAAAATAGGTTACACTTGTTTTCTGAAATATAAAGTTTATAGAAAGTGAGAATAGTAGTTATTTTCACATTAATTGATATACAAGTTAAAGGTAGATTTTTGTGCATAAAGGTAAACAGGTGATTTTAACTACTTAGATTGGTATGTGTAAAGTTAAACAGGTAACTCATAACTACCTTCATGGCCTCGTATAGTGGTAAACTAAATCTTCTCAATATTAGTTCACTTCTCACTTTAATTTATGGAGTTATTTTACCAGAGTACAGTTAGTCCACCAGTCTGGCTTTCATCTGAACAGTGATCTTCCCCTATATTTTTTTTACATGTTACCTTTAACTCTTTTATGCTCAGCTTAGAATATGACATACTAAGGACTTTGGGTAAATTTATTATTATTTGTTTTCAGATACACAACGAAGCACCTGAATGATGACAGCACTCCCAAACATATTAAGATGTTGTTGGCTGTATAACAGATACTTTTATATTGTAATTAGATTTTAAAATGTCTTACTTAAAGAGTGATTTTTGCTTCCATATTTAATTCAGCCTCTGAATTATTTGAATCATCAGTGTGAATTTGAACAGTTTATCTGAGTTATTTGAAATCCAACCGATTTTCATTACTGATGATTATTTGAAAAAATCATTTGATGATATAACTTCGTCGTAGTATGTTGTCTGCATTTTTCTTAATGCAGCCATACAGTTTTCAGTATTCAGATATTGCACACAAGCCATAATGATACAAACCAAATTTAATCTGTATTATTTTCATATTTGCCGTGTGTTTTGAGATGCTTCAAAAAGGTTCAGTGAGTGTCTTGGAAAAGTTGATTGGAAATAGTATGATTGATACCTGCAGATACTTACTTGGCATAACAGGTTTAGAATTATATAAGCACTCAACTTTGACGAAGTGCTAGTTACCATGACCTGAATATGGCCCACTATGGGAGTAAAGTAAGACAGTTCATAGGTGAAAATTTTCTGTGATATATCCAGAAGTCAGTGTTAACAATTATTCATTTTATATCGCATATATGTGTGAACTTATTTCTAAGCAAGCACACCTTCAAAGAGTGTGATATTGTACAGTAAAATGGTATCTTACCTGGTTGCTGTTTTTTTTGGTAGAAAATATACTGGTGAAAATGAAAGATAATGCATGAAATAGTTAATGAATTGATAACATAGGCAATTCCATATGTGTTTCTGTATACTGATTATTACATTTAAACCTGCACAGCAACTGGTATACATCAGTAAATGTATTTTTTGATTACAGACTGGAGTTCATAGCATATTCATAATTATGAATGATGGAACTTTTCTTTATGGCCAGTGAGAAACTTTTTACCCACTAAGTTGATGTGACCTGATCCTCTTTTCTTTTTTTATTTTTCTTAGCACCATACTCCTAAATATATGAAAAGAAGGTTAAACAAGTCTCTTCTTTAACTTTGAATATCAATATGGATATTCCACAGTAAACTTGTTTAAATGCGTTAGAGGGTCAACTCATGTCTACTGGTATCACTGTTGGGTCATCATCTGCTCAGTTGTTAGTTTAAGATTAAATATTAAGCTACTAAAAGTAGTTTTGTAAATAGTAAAATGCACATGTGTTCATAAACTTCCCTGAAGATAAATTTCCTATACAACATTACCTCTGTTGTCTGTTTCATAAATCTTGAAGACTGACAATAGAAATATTTCGTCTTCAAGAAAAAAGTGATTTCCATTTAAGCTGGGACACGCCTTTTGTATGTGAATGAAATTCACTGTAATAGTAGTAGTATGGTTCTGTGGTGGAACACTACTGTACTAGTTTCCTGCAGTTCTACAATGCTGCCTGTGACATCTTCCTAGCTTACTGCTTGCTGACCTGTCAAAGGCCAACAGTCAATCATAGATGCCAAACAAAGGTCACAAATCACCCATTTAAGTACAAACACTGTTGACATAGAAAATCGTATTATAGGGCTGAAGCCTTTCAAATGATGTAGGAAGTCAGGAAAGAAATATGAAATGTGCTACAAATGGAATGATAGTGTGATTCAGTTAAGTGACAGGAGTCCAGCTAATCAGGCTGTAAGCCACAATTGTATTCTTATGTTCAAGTTTGAATTTATTATCTAAACACAGATAATTTTGTTTTTCAAGAGTTCTGCTCTGGATGTAGGCTATAGGGAAGACAAGCAAACACAATACATTAGAAAAATCAGACATAGTGCAGAGTAACAGAAACTTAAGATTAATATATTCCTTTTTACTGGTGAGATGCATGAATTATTCCCAGCTGTTCTGATCCACCTACATCTTTACAGTAAGCCAGAAATGAGACAGAACTCTCCCAGATGAAGAGATTTTTGTATAAGGTAAAAGATTTTAAAAGATATTAGGTAGCGTATGATAACTGTTTACATTGTTTTCAGAACTTAAGAATTTGATAGGCATGATATAAAACTCAGATTTGTAAGTAATTTGCCCATGCGTGTATTTGTGAATCTGTATGTATGTGTGTGTGTGTGTGTGTATGTTTGTGTGATAACCTGATTATGTAGTTGTGCACAAAGAAAATGAGATTTACACTGCTTTGTCTGTGCTTATGTGTGTAATTACTGTTTTTGCTCTATAGGGAGTGAGTTTTATGCTTGTGATGCCCTTACATATTATTATACACTCCCCAGGACCCCTTTTATCAGACTCTTGCAGCTTCAAGGCTGCACTCCAAGCAGGAGTTGGGAGATGATGGACTCTTTATTGGTGGTGCAGTTGTGTCAAAGGTTGCTTTTTGCTTGCATTATAACACTTGAAAGCAGAAGAGCTGTGAAACTCTTTCCCTCCCCTGAAGCCCACTCTGCTTACATTTCTGGTGAGACAGAGGTTTTCCATAAAGTCAAGGACACCTTCATAGAAAGAAAGTGTGCTGATTTGACTTCTCTCAGGCCCTCAATTAGAAGAATCTCTAAGAACTTGTGTAATTCAGCCTTTCCCCCTTTTTCTAACATGATCAATAAATAATAGTCTTTTGCTGATAAAGCAAATGATTTTTGGTATTTCATTTTCCCCAAATTCAGCTCTGAATGATACTGAATCTACTCCTTTTCCCCATTTTACCTCATTGAGCTCATGCCTTCTCTTATATTTTTTGAGTGTATGGTCTTTTGAGTACTCTTCCAGCTCCTGGTGAACAATGTTTATGGCCCAGATGTCATACCCTTTTGAGTCCAAAGGTAAGTGTACCTCTGAGTGAGTCAGCTCCATTCCTTTTTTGCCCATTTAACCTCTGTTTAAAAGCCTTAACCTTCCTTCCTTTTGCAAGCATGCCTTAATGTAGCCCATCCTTAAGGAATTAAACTATTCTTGCCCTTCCAGCTATTGCTCCATTGCCATCACTTCTGTTATCACAGAAGCTTTTGGAATTTTTACTTATTTATAACTTTTTTAAGTACTTATAACTCCATTCCCCTCTTTCTGATCATACTTATAACTCCATTCACTCTCTCTGATCAGTACAAATTTTGGACTGCAAGGTCTACTGATGATCCCTTCTTTGTGACTCACTTCTGGTCCTCCTCTTTCCTGGATTATTTTGAAACTTTTGTTGTGGTCATCGATATCTCCAAAGCATTTGATAGGATATGACATTAGTCTTTCCTTTCTAGGCTTCCTTTAGTTATTCTGCTTTTTTTGTCCTCTAATACATAGCTTTTCCAATTGATCCCAAGTAGTAGTCATTGGTGGAGCAACTTCTATGATCTTATCATCAGTGGCATTCCTTTAGGTTCTGTCCTATTACCTAATCTCTTTTCTTTCTCCAAAAAATTATCTGTTCTCCTCTGTTTTTAAACCTCATCATTTTTTTGCTTATGACTCCTCTTTACTTCTACACACTTTCCTTCCCTTCCTCTTTTTAAATCTCATTCTCTTCTCATACTGAACATATTTCCTGTCTCAGTTTGGGTCTGTGCATCATGTTAGAATGGGGAAGCAATAACCTGGTAATTTCAGTTGTGCAAAAATTTGCTAATTTTTTTATGTTCAAATTCAAATCACCACAATTCAACTGTAATATCTTAGGTATTACTATGACCTCCAATCTTTCTTGGAAATCCCACATACTTAACATCACAAGGTTTGCTTAACATCACAAGGTTTGCATCCCAAAGCTGGGGATGTTGTGTAGGCACCATAACTATTTTCCATTGTGCAGCTATTTTATATATACAGTCATTTTATGCTCATTTAATTCTTTGGCTTCATCTTTCTCCAACCTTTGTTTGTACACTAAAATGCTGCTGATCTTTTTTCAGCAGATATTATTTTGGCCACTGTTCTCATGAGCTATCTTAATTTGTCCCTGCCACCAAGGCTTGGATCAAAGGCTTGCATCTGGCTGCCACTTCACACAGTTTCCATCTGGATACTGGCCACTTTAAGATTGACTATCTGATATCATATACAGGAAGGAGAGGGTTTCCAGCCCCCATATCCTGCCCCCTTTAGTCGCTTCCTACAACATGCGGGAAATTTGGAGGTAGAATACTTTCTACCCTTCCTCAGGATGTCTTTCATTCATGCTTGTTTACCATTTCCTGTTTTAGCAAGGTAGTGCCAGGAACAGATGAAGATGAGTCCTCATTCACTCATATCATTTCTCTAGTCATCATGAGTAATACACTAAAAACCCAGCCCCCTATCCACAACCAGGCCCCACAGACTTTTCCATGGCTTCCTCTAGCTTCTTCATTTGTTGTGGTTCAGTTCGTTGGTAGCCTTGTTCACCACATCACTCAAATTTACTCTATTCCATGTGTGCCTTTTACCTGCCTCACATGCAGGCTCAAAGCATTCAAAATCTTTTTCACTCCATCCTTCCATCTCCAATTTGTTCTTCCCCTTCTCTGACACATATATCTTCTTTGGCCTCAAATTATGACTTACTTCCTGCTCCAGGAGTCCTTTTTATCCTTATGAGGTTATTACAGTTCTTAGGAAGCTGGCCACATCCTCTGGTCAGGACCACAGGTCATAAAGTTTTTGCCTGTTGTATTTGTCTATATGCAGAGAGTACAGGGCAATTGAATAGTAAGTGCTTGATTTCTTCTTTATGATAGTTGCATTGTGGGCATGAATGGTCTTGGGATATGTTGAGACAGTGTTTGTGCTGTTGTAGTGATGGATGATGTCCAGAGTGTAGGCAGAAGAGTATAATTCGTTTTTGTCTTGGGAGAGTGGTTTCAGGGAGGTGTATGTCTGGTGGGTTGGAGTTTGACTTATGTTGGGAGGTTGGTTTTTAAGTGCTTGTTGGGTCTTTTCAGTGTGTTTGTGTTTTGTCAGCATTATATTTGTTGGGGGTGAGAGAATTGTGAGTAAAGGCTACTGAAGTATGAGACAGGATTAAACTTTTTATTTCTACTTGGGAGTTGGTGGTTGGTTATAGAGTGATTTGGATGGAAAGGGTCTAGTGATGTTGCATAGATTTGAGTGCCGAGCATGTTCAGGTAGGTTTGTATTGGAAGGATCTTAGTCCTCAAAACACTAACTGTTGCCAGATTTGGACAAAGAAAAAGAAGTACTAAGTATCTTAAGTAAACAATTTATCCCCTCCATTTTATATATGTATACCTTATCTGGTCTTTCCCCTCTCAAAAGCAAAAATAACAAAAGCTACGAATCACGTAACAAAATGCACCCAGAGCAAATCATGATTAGTCACAATTGACGATATACCCACCATAAAATCGGAATTCCACAGCTATTAGTTTACTCATCCTACTCAGTTTGCTGACACTTTTCAAGGCAGTCAGTGTTGCTAGGGATTTAAACCTCACACAGAAACGGTGACTTGGTTAGCTGACCACCGCCACCCATGTAGTGATACATTCATTTCTTTTTTAATCTTTTCTTTTTCACCATTATTTAGATAATATATGGATGTTTAATGTTAAGGTGTTAAACTGTGTTAAGTGTGTGCTATGTATTATAATGTATAAATAAAGATTTTTCATACATGTTCCTGTATTAGCAAGGTAGTGCCAGGAACAGATGAATGGCCTCATTTGCTCACATCCACTCTCTGTCTGTCATTTGTAATGCACCAAAACCAGAGTCTCATATCCAGTGTCAGGCCCCAAAGATATTTACGTGGCTTCCTAGTAACGATAACATATGATGTTTATGAGCTGACAGCATGGGGCTGCTTAGTGTTCTTTTCAATCCAGCATCTAAATTTTTTTTGTGCCTTTTATACTATGAGTTTGTTTTATGTATCATAATGCAGAGATAAAGATAATATACAGTGTTTTGGTGAGTGCTCATGAGTTGGTGATGTGAGGCTGCTAAGCTCATTTTAAAATCCAGCACTATGATTATGATTCTTTTTTCATGCCCATTACAAATTGTTCATCATTACAAATGTAATGGGTTGGAAACCTGTCACACTTAAGGAAGTTTATGCCATCTTCAAGGTGTCAGACCATAAATACATCTCTGTGTTTTAATCTTTCTTCATATATGTTTTCCCTACAATTTGATGTTGTGTTTAAGAAATGATAATACCAGATAGGAAAACTTTGTGATTTTGCCTTGATAAAAAAAGAGTAAAAAATGGATCAGTTACCATTGTCATACTTTACAGGAGAATTCGCTCCTAGGGAATGGAGCTGGAAATTAATTCCCCGACTAAAAGGTTAAAGGATGCCCATAAATTTCCTTTTGCTTTTGAAAACTGGGTATTTTTCAAGTAAAGGGGAAAAACAGTTTCTCAGTTACAAGATGAAAAACATTATATAAGAATAAGAAAGCAATAAAGAAACATTGAAATATGTCTCAAATTTCTCCTGTAGTAATAAAAACTTTTGGTGGGAGCACATTGTTGAGATAGCACCAAGTACTGCACTGCCCAATGTCAACATGAATGCCTCATTGTCACACCCTTTTTCATATATGATGTTTTGATGCACGTTGTTCTTTTCATCGTCATCAAATAGATTTTTATCATCAAATAGAATATCATATGCATTGTTAGACTCATTGCTTTAGAGCAAATACTGCTTGATGTCACAAGCAAATAGCAGCCTTGTCTACCATCCTTCCCATGTCATAGCTGAAATGTAACTGAAGAACTCGTGTGTAATTGTTAAAAGAGGCCTTAGGTATCTTGCACCATCACCAAAGATCATCTGAAACTTGACTGTTGGCACAAAAGCATGGATCATAAAAAGAGGCCTTAAGTATCTTGCACCATCACCAAAGATCATCTGAAACTTGACTGTTGGCACAAAAGCATGGATCATACATCTGTATAAGGTCCTCTCTACCAGGCAAGGTAGATCTATGTGAAGTCTAGTTAAAAAGTTATTATCAGATACTTCCATGATCCTTGCTCCAACCAAACCACTTTCAAGTTCCTGTATTATTTTTTAATATATTTTTGTTGTTTTAAGGTATCTGTGTGCTTATCATTAATATTTTGATGATGTCACTCAAAGTGAAATACA
>JAUTXX010318418.1:0-13713 GCA_032273605.1 Panulirus laevicauda | reverse complement strand
AGTCAGTTGTTCGCTGATGATACAGCGCTGGTGGCTGATTCGGGTGAGAAACTGCAGAAGCTGGTGACTGAGTTTGGGAAAGTGTGTCAAAGAAAAAAGCTGAGAGTAAATGCAAATAAGAGCAAGGTTATTAGGTACAGTAGGGTTGAGGGACAAGTCAATTAGGAGGTGAGTTTGAAGAAAGAAAAACTTGAGGAGGTGCAGTGTTTTAGATATCTGGGAGTGGATTTGGCAGCGGATGGAACCATGGAAGCAGAAGTGAGTCACAGGGTGCGGGAGGGGGTGAAAGTTCTGGGAGCGATGAAAATGTATGGAAGGCGAGAACACTATTTCAGAAAGCTAAAATGGATATGTTTTGAAGGAAAATTGCCTCCAACAATGTTATATGGTTGCGAGGCATGGTCTATAGATAAGGTTGTGTAGAGGAGGGTGGATGTGTTGGAAATGGGACGTTAGAGGACAATATGTGGTGTGAGGTGGTTTGATTGAGATTAGTTCTCAATGAAGGTTAAGAGTTTTGGAGAGAAGGGCGAGTATGCAGTCTGTTGGGGAGGAGAGGACCTGGGAAGAGAGTCAGTCGCTGTTCGCCGATGATACAACACTGATGGCTGATTTGAGGGAGAAACTGTAGAAGTTGGTGACTGAGATTGGAAAAATGTATGAGAAGAGAAAGTTGGGAGTAAATATAAATATAAGCAAGGTTATTAGGTTCAACAGGGTTGAGGGACAAGTTCTTGGGATGTGAGTTCGGTGCATTACACATGATAGCTAGAGACTGAGTGTGAACAAATGTGGCCTTTTTTTGTCTGTTTTACAGGCGCTACCTCGCCAAACAGGGGGTAGCAATACTGTTTCCTGTGAGGCAGGCAAGTGCCAGGAATGGATTTACCTCCATTCAAACTTATATCCCAACTAACTTATCCCTCAACCCTGCTGAACCTAATAACCTTGCTATTATTCACACTTACTCTCAACTTTCTCATTTCACACACTTTTCCGAACTCAGTTACCAACTTCCGCTGTTTCTAGCACTTTACCTACCTCTCACACCATATATTCTTAAGACATTCCACAAAGCATCTTTCTCAACCCTATCATATGCCTTCTCTAGATCCATAAATGCAAAATTTCAATCCATCTGTTTTTCTAAATATTTCTCACACATATTCTTCGAAGCAAACACCTGATCCACATATCCTCTACCACTTCTAAAACCAACCTGCTCCTCCCCTATCTGATGCTCTGTACATTCCTTCAACCTCTCAATCAACACCTTCCCATACAATTTACCAGGTATTTTCAACAAAGTTATTCCTCTGTAGTTTGAACACTCACCTTAATCCCCTTTGCCTTTATACCATGGTGCTATACATCTTTTAGAATTTAAAAAATATGGAGGTAGAATTATTTCTCTCCTACCCTAAGGATTGAGTATAACTGGGACCGCTTGAATGATCATCACTGGGCTAGCAGGGCAGTGGTGTGACGTTGCCAGTGCCATGTGAGGAGTGTGTGCAAATATGGTGTGGACACAGTAAATAGTCATGGAGTGCTACACTATTTTCTGGTGCCGTATACTGTATATTGCACACATTTTGGCTCTTGCATCATACTATCAAAGCGTCTTTTAAATTCTCCTGGTACCAGTGGTGCTAAGAAGTGCTAATCAATCATCAATGAAGCTGAGATGGATGTGCTTAACTGTCATGAGATAGTGCAGTAAAGATCAAGGAAAATACCAAGAGTGGAACATTAATCAATTCATCTAAGACCTCATATTCCCAAAGTTAAATTATGGAGAGACTGGAACACATGTTGAGCACATGGGTTAAACACTGAACTCATACAAATTTTCCCATCAGCATGCCTGTAATACAATCAAAGGCCCAGAGTATATGTGATGACTTGGCAGCAGAAAAAGGAGTAGTGAGGACATTTCAAGCAAGTCGTGATTGGTATGCAAACTTCAAGAAATACTACAATTACCACAACATCAACAAGACTGATGAGGCTGCTTCTGCTGAAGTCACTTCAGCCAAAAATTTTCCAGGAACCCTCAAGACCATTATCGAGGGAAGCAGTTATTTGAAAGAGAAGCCTTAGAGAAAGTACATTTCCAATGACGAGAAGATTGCACCAGGATTCAAAGTTTATTTTCTGTTCTTATCGACAGAATTCATTGTACAGTATGCATATCATATCATTTTGCGGTATGAGCATACTGAAGTTTTCACTAGTATAATATACGGCACTGTCTTATTTCCATTACACATATCATTTACGCATTTTGGATTTACAAGACAATTTTCTGAAATGTAACTACCACATAAATTGAGAGGTCCCTGGAGCTGTTCCATGCATGTTTCTTATTTCTTTTCTCAGAAACACTGTAAAATCATCCTCGCTTCCTGGTTGGACTGTCACATGTTTTTTTCCAATTCATATTTGATATGTTCCATGGTATTCTTGAATACTTAACAACTCTCTATCTTCCCTGTTAAAAGGCTCTCAGGATTATCACATTTTCTTTAATAATTTTTATTTGCTGTCATGCAAATATTATCACATATATTTCTTTTCTTTCTAGGCTATAAAGCTGCAGTTCTTTAAAAATTTCATGGTAGTCCATATGTTCCATACCTTCAATTTTGCTTGTACAGTGCTTATGAATTCTTATGTCATTTCAAATTGTTCTGTTTGGTGACCGTGCAACACAGCAAATTCATTTTTGCTTCTTATATACATTTTTTCATACATATTTGCCATTTCCCATGTTAGCATGGTAGCACTAAGAACAGAGGTTTTTATCTCTTGTAGCAAAGTTCATAGAATCATTCAACTCATAATTTGACATGATAATGCTATCTTCTCAATATGCTCCCTAAAATATAATTTCTCATTTATGATGACCTAGATCTTTTACATTTTGCCCACTTTCTATCAATTTCCCTTCTAGGCCTTTACATGACACTGCTAATGAATTCTTCCTTTACCCTTTTTTGCTCACACTGATCTTCATTAAATTCCATTAGGTGCACTTCTAAACATCTGTAAATTGTGTTCAAGACTTTTTGCATCCCCATCTGATCCTTTTCTGATCCAATAATTTTGCTTACTCTGGTGTCATCAGCAAAGCTTCTTACTATACTTTCTTTCACTTCACTGATGATGTCTGATATTATTACCAAGAATATCTGAAGCTGATACTGTTCTACAGTATCCCAGTTAGGACATCCTCCTCAGACATGGTTCCATTTGAACTAATATGAACTTTCTGTCACAGCAACTCTCTGGTCCCTCTTCCTATCTTAATGTTCTTGTTTACCTACTTTTTCTAGCAAAATCTTAATTTACTTTGTCAAATGCTTTTGCAAAGTTAAGAAAAAAGTATTCATTCTTTTTCCTTGGATTAAACTTTCACATATATCATTGTAATGAGCTATTATTTGGGTTTGTTCTAGACACAAATCCATTTAAGCCTTCCTCTATGTATCTACTCTTGATTAGTTTGTTGAATTCAAATGTGTCCCTTTATTACTTTTTGGGGAATTTTATTGCATGTGAAGTCAAACTAACTAGCTTGTATTGTTTCTATATTAGCTTAGATCTTCCACTGTGAATTGGTGTTTCATAGGCAAATTTGTAGACTTTGCTCTTATCCAGACTTTGCCTCAATAATAGTATTGCTAGTTTTGCTATTGATGTATGTCTTTTTCAGGAATATGGCTGAGATTCTATCAGGTTCTGGAGCTGAATTTTGAATATCTATTAGTGCATTTTCATCATATTGATATTAAACAGATCATGAACTGAATACTGATTTATTTTGTTCAATCAACATTCTGCATATTTCCTTGGAGCTATTTTCATATCTAATTCAAATGATCCAATCCCTGTTATCTTAGTTTTTTTGCTTTGTTCATGTGTGTGAATAGTAATTTTGGATTCTTTTCTATACTCTGCGTACCTTTTTCTTCATCATTTATGGTTCTACTCTATGGGATTTCAATATTCCAACACCTGCATTTTACAATTTCTCATCAAATTCAATCCTTGTTTATTATCATTACCTTCTTTTTCTTTTTCCATGCCTTGCTTCCATACATCTAGTTTTCTCTCCTTATGTATTTTCCACTTTCTATTTTCTTTTCTCTGATGTCTCTTCAACGATTACAAGGCCTGATCTCTGACAGTATAAGTTTGTGTTCACCACCAGGTCATAGTTTCTGAAGACCTCAATCCATTTTGCGTTCTTAATTTTCTCAATCATATTTATTCTCTTCTCATCTACCTTATTCCAGTCTAATCAGTCATGCTGAAAATTTCTATCACTTAAACCAGTGTCTTTTCCACTGAGGCTTTATCATGTTCACAATCATTAACTTCATTTTGTAATCTGTAGTGACTTCTATGTTAGTATGATTTGATAGACAAATTACATTTATTTTACTTATCATACTTTGTCACTGTCTCCCGCGTTAGTGAGGTAGCGCAAGGGAACAGATGAAAGAATGGCCCAAACCACCCACATACACGTGTATATACATACACATCCACACACGCACATATACATACCTATACATCTCAACATATACATATATATACACAGAGACATATACATATATACACATGTACATAATTCATACTGTCTGCCCTTATTCATTCCCATCACCACCCCACCACAAATGAAATGACATCTCCCTCCCTCCGCATGTGCACGAGGCAGCATTAGGAAAAGACAACAAAAGACTACATTCATTCACACTCAGTCTCTAGCTGTCATGTATAATGCACCGAAACCACAGCTCCCTTTCCTCATCCAGGCCCCACAAAACTTTACATGGTTTACCCCAGACGCTTCACATGTCGTGGTTCAATCCATTGACAGCACATCAATGTCATTTATATATATTTTATTTTATATTTATTATACTTTTTCGTTGTCTCCCGCGTTAGCAAGGTAGCGCAAGGAAACAGACGAAAGAATGGACCAACCCACCCACACACACATTTATATACATAAACACCCACACACGCACATATAAGTACCTATACGATTCATCGTGTACATATATATACATATTTCTTATTTATATATTTTAATATTATACTTAATCACCGTCTCCTGCGTTAGCGAGGTACTGCAAGGAAACAGATGAAAGAATGGCCCAACCCACCCACAAACACACGTATATACATAAACGCCCACACACGCACATATACATACTTATACAATTCAACGTATACATACATATACATACACAGACATATACGTATATACACATGTACATTTCATACTTGCTGCCTTCATCTATTTCCATCGCCACCTTGCCACAGTTCTCTAACTTTCCTCTTACTGCCTGGTCTCTATAAGTTAACTTACAACAGTACTAGACTTCAATGTACCATGGTCCATGGAACACCAAGACGAAGCTCTCAACATTGAGATCGCCTCTGTCTCAGGCAGGCACTTATTAGTCTCAATTTGACTCTCTCTGGTGGAGACTTCTCAGCCATCTGACAGCCAGGTCTCCATCAGCAGGACCAGGAGCCTTTTGAAAATGCCTGGCCCAACCTGAAGCACTACTTCATTCTCAGCCATCAGGACAAGGACAACAAGATAGTCTATTGCGAGTGCCAAAAATGCCACCCGACCAAGAAAAGGTTTAGAGGCCATGTCACCAGCCTTAATGATTTGAAGTCCCACATCAAGAGAACCCACCCATTTTTCACCATCCAGTTTAAGGAGGAGATCAAGGCTGGTTCTGGCTGTGGCAAGCACCACCATCACTCTTCTGGCAGCAGCAATGTGCACAGCTCTGGCGTTGTCACCCCCAAGCTGCCCACCAAGAAGTTCCGGTAGCCCATCATCAGGGAGGCCTTGGGATGCTGCTTAGCCAGCATTGGCACTGCCGTACACCAATATGTTGTGGTGAAAAAATAGTCTGTCTTTTTGTCAACAACATATTCCCGCTTCATGTGGTTGAGTCCGAGGAGTTTGTTAACCTGATCAGGACCCTCAACTCAACTCGGGTCAGCATGTTCTGCCGCACCCTGGGCAAGCTCGTTGATGACAAACAACTGGTAGTCAAGCAGGCTCTCATCGACACTTTTGATGGGTTGATGTACTAGACGACCAGGGCCAACTGTTGGACTGCTCACAACAGGTAGTTATCATTTATTTATTTATTAATATTCATTGTACTAAATAGTACATTTGATGTTGTAAGTAGAATAAATAATCATTCATATGTAGTGAATATTACTGTTTTTGTTATAAAAATTTGCATGAATTGAACTTCAGTTTGATTTCAAAATGTTTGAAATAAAACTTGATAATCAGTTAACCATTAATCAGTACTAACCACAATTCAGTAATGTACATTAGTGTTTCATTCTATGATGATTTGCATAAATTAACCATTCATTTTCAAATGTTTAAAATAACTTAATCATCAGTGTATTATTCAATGATCACTTAATCAGTGTTATACAGTGTACTAATAAAAAATCAATCTTCGTTTCAGATCTTTCCTCAGCATGACAGCTCACTGGATTTACCCAATCCCCAGGGCCAGGAAGCATGCTGTCCTCACATGTACCTGTCTTGACTACTCGCCACACTTGTGATGTCCATGAGGCCTCAACGTTCAGGGCAAGCTAATCAGGACAACCACCAACAACAGGCCAAACTTCATGAAGGCTTTCACCTAGTATGGTGGCCAGGTGGACCTGTTGCCTGAGGACACCACGGCTGAGGGTGATAATGCCATCAACACAGTAACCCTCAGTGAACTCCTTGTTGAGGAACATGAGCACCCCAGTCTACGAGTCCACATGAGGTGTGCAGCTCACATCTTCAATCTGAGGTCCTCCGTGTACTTAGGCAAGGGCCCCCACAAGCAGACAGGCTCTCCATGAGGCAAGGGGCTCCACAAGGAAACAGGCTCTGCCATCACTGCCTTCATTGCCCTCAACAAGAAAGCCCATGGCAAGTCTCAGACACTCTTCAATGCTCAGGGGAGGAACCCTCAGATCGGTGACACCACTGAGAAGGCACTGGGCAGGAGGTTGGTAGTCCCTGGCAAGACATGGTGGAATGCCATGTACGACTTATTCGTCGTCCTCAACAACACCTTGGTCATCAAGAAGGTTGATGAGCTTAACAGTTCCTTAACCATATGGAGAACCTCTCAGCCTACAGTGACCAGGATATATTTTTTTTGAATGAGTGGGCCAGAGTCATGTCCTATGTGGCTATTGCTCTCGACTTCTTCCAGGGGAAGAACGCATACCTTGGAACCTTCTTTTCCAAGGTGGCCATCACCCTCATGAAGCTCAGGAACATGAGGATCAGCTTGGCTATCTTCAAGCCACTGGTCAATGCCTTGGTAGCAGCCATCACCTCCTGATTCACCCACCACCTGACGGATTGCTGGCTGGCAGCTGCCTTTCCCCCAAAGTTCTGCCTCCATTGGCTGCACAGGTTCGACAGCAACCTAATGATCTCTGTCAAAGCTGCCATGGAGGACAAGGTGGAGAGAGCCCTGAGGGACCAGAATGGCAACTGCAGCATGTTGTCACTGCCATGCATGCCTGACGACCTCTTTGCTGGGAGGACGGCTGCTGGCTTAAGCACCAGTGTCAAGCAGAAGGCCAAGAGACTTGCTGACACCTGGCTGGACACAGATGGAAAGGAGGGCATTGCTGACTCTGACTTCATGGGGGAGGAGATTTTCACTGACCTGTTCCTGAAGTACAACATGCCCATTCCATCTTCTGCCACAGTGGAATGGCTTTTCTTTCTTGGCAAGGACATCTTGAGGCTCAGGAGGTCAAGACTGTCAGCTGGGCCTAACTTTGAGAAGTTGGTCTTCCTGAAGGGCAACCAGCACATAGCATGAGTGTGACTTATAGACTCTAAAAAAGACTGTCATAAGGTGATTGTTATATCATCTTGTCAGTAATTAGTACTTACTTATTTTTTTACATTTTGAGTTGACCAATTCCTAATTCTGAGTTTGTTTATAAATATTGTACCATGCAGTATGCTTTAATAGTTTAATAAATGTATTTAGATTTTACACTTACCTTTTCAGATCCCACCATAATAATTATCTGGTAAATTAAAATTAAGTTCATGGTATTGGTATGGTTACAGTGGTTTCAAAATTACATTTTTTATTATGAATTATGAAAATTATTATACATAATTGCTTTTTCCCTTGTCAGCGAGGTAGTGCCAGGATATTGACAAAGAATGGCCCATCCACTCATGTACACACATATATGCATAAACGCACATATACATAGACAAAACACACACACATATGCCCATGTACATATTCATACTTGCTTGCCTTCATCCACTCCTGTCACTACCCCACCCCACAGGAAACAGCATCATTAGCCCCTGCTTCAGTGAGACAGCACCAGGAAAACAGACAAAAAGGCCATATTGTTCCCACAGTCTCTATCTTTCATGTATAATGCACCAAAACCATAGCTCCCTATATCCAGGCCCCACATTCCCTGGTTCTGTCCATTAACAGCAAAACTTGTAGCAAATGCTTACTTATTCTTGGATTTAGCATAAATAAGCATTTTCTATGGGTTTTGAAGCTTTTTCCCGTGTTTTTGATTATTATTAAATGTTATTATCGATATCAGACTTTAACATTGGGATTATCGGATTTTCATTATCAAAGTTAAGTTTTTAGTTATCAGTGCCCAACACTGTTGATTAGTTAGTTAGGATTTTCATTGTATGTATGTATCTTGATGAGGTGTATAAGGATTGGCAGAATGCACGTATAGTGCCATTGTATAAAAGTAAGGTGGACAAAGGTGAGTTTTCAACCTACAGAGGATTAAGTTTGTTGAGTGCACTGGAGTTCACTAGTTATGGAGATTCTGTTGCCAGGGCTACCCCCTGAAGGAGGCTCCAAAAGGGAACAGGCATCAGAGATAAAGATTGATCGATAAAGTGCATCTGGTAAATTGTGTAGGAGAGTGGTGATTGAGAGGGTGAAGGCATGTACAGAGCATCAGATTGGGGAGGAACAATGTTATTACAGGAGTTGTAGTGGATGTGTAGATCTGGTGTTTGCTTTAAAGAATGTGTATGACAAATACTTAGAGAAACAGAAGGTTTTTTGTGTGGAACATATCAATTTGGAGAAAACATATGACTGTTGATAGAGGTTCCTTGTAGAAGGTCTGATGGAATATATAGTGTGGAAGGAAATCTACTAGAACCATTGAGAAGTTTTTATAAAGAGAGTAACCCATGAACAGGCTTAAATTTGTCACCTTCACAACCCCTTTCTTGTATAATGCAGGCACAGTTTGCTTGAAGTATCCTCTTACAAAATTTTTATCTCAATGCTTGCAGTATTATTCATATATCTCCCAATCCACAAAGTCATTCCGATTAGCTCCCATTATTGTAGTAGATTCAAGCATGAAACTTACTTTTGAGTCCACAAGCACTTTTTATGAGAATGATTATTTATATATCTTGAATGACAGCACATGAATTGACATGGTGTGTCTTCTGCAAACTTTGCTTTTATTTAAAGTGATGATTACACTTTGGTTAGACTAACTGACTGGACTGATTATGGGAATGATAAGATGTGTTACTAGTGTATCATCAAGGTTGCAACAAATGATTGATTAGCCTTGGTTTATGGACACATTCTTGGAGGTTTTGAAAATATGTTTTATGTAATTGATTGTTCAACAGACTTTATGCCGGACAGTAAGTCATGAAGAGATACAGAGGATTTATATGTCAGAAGTAGAGTGAATGAGGGAAAGTACTTAAGCGGATATCGAGAAGGGAATTGAAGGATGGAGTGATAGAGGCATTGAGTTGGGGCCTGAACATGAAGAAGGATGACAGGCACAAATAGGATAAAGAGAATTGGAGCATTGTGGTATACAGATGGTGATATGCTGTCATTGGATTGAAAAAAGGTATTTGAAGTTGTTAGGGGAAACCATGAAGGTCTCTGTGTTTTGGCTTTAGTTAGGGGCTTTGTTTTTGGTGTATTATACATGACAGTTAGAGAGTGGATGTGAGCAAATGTTGTTGCTCTTCCTCAATTCCCGTGCAGTAACTTGATATGTGGAAATTGGTATGCTGCTGTTGTGCAGGAAAAAGAGAAGGCAGAAAAGATAGGTAACCCAGACAGAAGATGACCTGATGGTCTGTATCATGTTTTACTTTGCTGACCTGGCTTCTGCATTGCTCTTTTTATTATATGGAATGTTTTAGAGGCCTTTTTCTCCCCTAGATTTTCAAAAAAAATTTTTTTTTTTGGAGAGGTGTTACCTTGTGTTAAAACATGATCTTTTTCATGTAAATGGGAATAGAGTTAATGATGACACATGTATTGAAAATTAGTTCTTCAGGGTAATAGTGTATTTTATAATGAAAAATTGTATATGGTAATAAGGAGGCATTGATGGATTTAACATAATTTGGTATATATTATAAAGTATGCATATGATAGGGAAGATATCTCATTTTGAATATCTTTTATGGTAAATGCAATTTTAAGTGAACAGTGTATAATATGAATATCTTTATTTTGCTCTCTGGCACTACCTCACTAACTTGGGAAATGGCGATCAAGTATGATTAATGAATAGTAAAATAAGAATGTATTTTACCTTTACAGTTGGAGGTGACATACAAGGGTTGCTGGCTGAATGATAATACCTGCTCAGATGAATGCATCAGCATTCAGTCCCCTAGTAGCTTGACAGAAAAGAAAAAGCACTTATTTTGTTGCTGTAATCATGATAACTGTAACCATAACTTTTCCTGGCACCCAGTGGCTGAACTGCCAAGCACCACCCCAAGTAAGTATTGTTATTTATTTCCTTCAGCTCTATTCTTCTGGTTTTTCAGTGTTTTAGTCTAAGATTAACATGATTAAAAAAAATTAGAATAGATTTGGTACAGTGTTATTAATCTGAATGGCTAGTTGTAGGACATGTAATAGAAATGAAGTTAACCAACTTTTCATAATTAACTAAATCAGTTGATATAATAGCCCCCAGATTAATGACAATATTTTACATATAAAATTTGTTTATTTAATAACCTTCATACTCTGTAGAAGTACTGCAGTGGGGAAGATTTTGAGCAATACAAAAAGAAGATTTACTTCTCTTAGTAATGAGATTTGCATACACCTAGATGAGTACATCAAGTACACACTGCTTAAAGATATTCCATCCCTGCCAGTGTGAACATGATTAGCAATCTGTCTTTAAGTCCATCATAGAATACTTGTAAAACTTTGTTTTAACCCTCCAAACTGCTGTTATGAATTGATGATATACAGTTCACAAATATTGTTGTCCATTGACAATTTAATGGTCTCCGCCCTCATTTGAATTCCCAGTTGATGGTTGACCCCATCAGTTATCCATAGATTTCACCAGCATTGACCCACCATAGGTAGGAAAAATATCACATGCCTATGTCACCTAAATATTATCTTATCTTTATTTCATATGTGTTTGCCATTTTCAACAGTAGTGAGGTAACAGTAGGAATGAATGAAGAAAATGCCTCATTCACTTACATCCATTCTTTAACTTTCATGTATAATGCATAGAAACCATAGCTCTCTTTCTGTAGTTTCTCCAGCTGCTTCAAATACCCTGGTTCAGTCCTTTGACATCATGTTAACCCATGTAGCACATTGCTCCAAGTCACTCTATCCTGTGCACACCTTTCACCTTTCTGTATGTTCAGGCCCCAAGCACTCCAAATCTATTTTACTTCATCCTTCCGGGTCTAGTTTTTCCCTCTTATCCATTTTCCCCTCCGGTTCTGATAAGTGCATCCTTTGTCACCCTATCCTTGCTTATTCTCCATATGTCGAAACCTTTTCTGCACATCCTTTGCAGCTCATTTGACCATACTCATCGCTACTTTGATATAAAGTGTGAGCAAAACGGCTGGACACCAGAATGTTTGATAATATAGTGTTATTTAACAATTTAAAGACTTTTCTTCACTCCATTTATTGTGAATATGAATTTATTAATTTGATATCTAGTGCATGGTATATCTAGGTAATTTACTAGGAGTTGCTAGTTGTGTCTGCCATATAATTTTTTAAGGATGCTTTATCACCAGCATTATGCCGGGTCCTTGGCCTCATTACAGGCCCTCTTGAATTGATCTTTACTTTGGTAAGCTCATACATTTTCCTTTTCCCACCAACTTGTATCACATGTATTCTGTAACTTTTAAGATATTGACAGTGATCCCTTACATATAAATTTTGTCATTTTGTTTAACACAAATGTCAATGCTATTATCAGCTACTCCTCAAGACCAGGATGTAGTGGTCAAAACTGTTGCTTGGACGTTGGGCACACTCATCATTGTTGTCGTCGTCATTACCCTGCTGTTCTACCTCTACCGACGACGTAAAATGGTTAGTGATATAGCAATCCTTGCTCAGTTGAAGTTATTAGATGCAATAAGAAAAAGGTTTTTGTAGAAAAGAGATTGAAGTGAGAGTGTGGCAGGAGGAAATGGAAAACCACATGAATTTTTATACTGGTATGCATATCACAGTTGAGTTTGTTTGTCAGAATTATGTTTAAGCAATTCATTCACGACTTGGTTCAGCAATGCAAACTGTGATTTGTGTATATAGCTATTACTAGTGAATTGTGTACCTTGAGTACTTGGTTTTTTAAATTTGGTATTTTTAGTGCTTGGTGTAGTCATGAGTAGGTAGCACAGATGCTCCCTGACTTACGATGCTTCGATTTACTATTTATTGACTTTACAATGATGTGATATTCAACACTTAATTATAGAATAAGCTTTGTGTTAGATGATTTTGCCCAGATGCAGGCTGATATAAGTGTTCTAAAAACGTTTAAGGTAGGCTAGGCTAAGCTATGATGATTGGTAGGTTAGATGTACAGTATTAAATGTACATATTAAATGTATTTTTGACTTATGATATTTAACTTATGATGGGTTTATTGGAATGTAGTGCTATCGTAAAATCAAGGAGCATCTGTTGTTGATAGGCAGCCACCCACTCGGGTGTCAGGAGCATTATTGGCAGCTATGAATTGGGCCAGCACCTCAGTGGTTGTTGACTTATTCTCTTCGACCCAGGTAGCAGTCTTTTCTTACTGCTTCACCTACACATGGACTGCTGGCATTTTGTTCACAAACATACAGTCTCTCCTTGTCACACAAAACACTCAACAATACTTAACTCACAACTCATTCTTCATAACTCTAGATTTTCCCGTGATGAATGCTATGCACTAGCCTTTCCTTTTGTCAAAATGGTATGAGCTGTAGATAGAAGTAGTAGGTAGGAACATTAGCAGAAGCATTAGGCAGAGGTAGTAGTTGGGAACATTAGGTAGTAGTAGTTGGTTGGAACTGTAGGCAGGAGCCTCTGAAAATACTGTGCAGAGTTGTCCTCTGCCAGTGGTTTGTTAAGGTTGAGGCACTGAAGTCTAAGAAGTGGCACTGAAGTTTACCAGTTATGGAGACTTGCTGTGGCCACCCCCATGAGGGATTTCTTGGAGAGAATGGGTATCTATATATCAGAGATATAGATAGATAGAAAGATATGGTTGCGAGGCGTGGGCTATGGATAGAGCTGTACGGAGGAGAGTGGAGGTGCTGGAAACGAGATGTTTGAGGAC
>JAUTXX010318196.1:0-12740 GCA_032273605.1 Panulirus laevicauda | reverse complement strand
TTAAACAGCAAGTGAGATCACAAACCCCTGCTGCAGACCAACCTTAACTTGGAACCACTCACTCTCCTCTCTTCCTACTCATACACATGCCTAACACCCTTGATAAAAACTTCTCTGTTGCTAACAGCTTTCCTCCCACAAAGGTGTATATTCTTAAGGCCTTCAACAATAAATCTTTATTAATCTTATCATATGCCTTCTTCAGATCCATATATGCCATTTACAAACCCTTCTGTATCTCTTAAGTATCTATCATATAAATTCTTTAGAGCAAACATCTGATCCACAACCTCTACCCCTCCTGAAAACAAATTGTTCCTCTCCCCTTCTGATTTTCTGTACAAGCCTTTACCCTCTCAATCACTGCTCACCTATACAACTTATCGATACACTAAACAAACTTTGTACCTCTATAGTTTGAACACTCATCTTTATACCCTATGCCTTTACATCCTTAACAAACTGGTCCTATACATGCACTCTGCCAATCTTCAGGCACCTCATGATCCATACACATACTGAAAATCCCAACTAACCAATCAACAATACAGTCAACCTCTTTTCTTTAGAAATTCAACTTTTATATCATCCACTCCACCTGCCTTGCTACATTTCATTTTATTCCCTCTTTACCACCCTAAACTAAAAAAAAAAACTACATCTGCAACTTGATCATCAAACACATATACAAGTCCTTCAAAATATTTACTCCATCCCCTGCTCACTTCATCACTATCTGTTACCACTTCCTTTTCAGCCCCCTTTAGTGATGTTTCCAGCAGTTCTCTCATTTTTCACACACTATTAACTTCTTCCTAAATCATCTATTTCCCCTCAAGTTTACTAATATTTGCTCAAACTAAATCTCATTTACCCTTTTTTTCACCCTGCATCTTTCTCTTGACTTCCTGCCATTCTCTTTCATATCTCCCAATCACTTGCAATCCTTTCCTGTAAGTACCACCCAAACACCTCTCTTTTCTATTTCACTAGCAACTTTTTTCTTCTTCCCACCACTCTCTATCCTTTTTAATCTACCCACCTCCCTGCTCACACATGCCAGCAGTGCTTCTCTAAATACCTCCCCTTTGTTTACTCTCACTTTTTGTCATTCTACACAATTGCTTCTCGTATTTCTTCATACAAGTCTCTTTTCGTAGCTTACTAACTCTAACCACTCTCTTCTCACCCATAAGGTTTCCTCTTTTCCAAAAACCTCTACAAATATTCACCCTAGCCTCCAAGGGTAACAATTAGACATCCTATCAGATGCCCCTCTAAGCACATTCACACAAACCCATCAATTAGTATATGATCTAATGATGCCCTCTTACCATCTCTCCTATTCAAATACATATACTTGTGTATGTCCCTCTTTTTAAACCATGTATTCACAGTTTTCTTAAATCATGTATTCACAACCTCTTCTGCACACAACTCAACAAGCTTTTCAACATTTCCATTCACATTACTGAATACCCCTAAAATACCCTCAATGGTCTCTTGCATCAAAACTGCTGACACACTCATGAAACTGCTCCCAAAACACTTCTCTTTCATGATCTTTCTTTTAATGGCCAGGTTCATATTCATCCCTCTCCCACAATCCACTTTCATTTTACCATCATCAGTCTACATCTTCCTTCTTTATACATGTCACATATACTCCTACAGATCCTGCTTCAACACCAGTGCTACCATTTCCTTGCCCTCTCCCCAATCCCTGACTTTACCCCTGAGACATTCTTAAACCATTCTTTCCCTTTAACTTTGAGCTTTGTTTCACTTGGAGCCAGAACATCCACGTTTCTTTCCTCAAATATTATACCTATCTCTCCTTTCTTCTCAACTTGGTTACATCCATACACATTTAGACACCCTAGCCTGATTTTTCAAGGAGGATGAGTCCTCAGCACTCGGCTCCTTCTTCTGCTCAATCTTTCAGGTATTGAAATACAAAAAGGAGAGGGTTTCCAGCTCCCAAGCTACTGCCCCCTTTATTCACCTTCTACATGCTGGGAACATGAAGGTAAAACAAACCTTTTTAAATAAAACGATATTCAATTCAACATAGTAAAAAACTACTTACATTTGCTATGAGTCATCTAAGTTATTATTTCTTTCTGCAGCATTATGCCAGGCACATGAGGTACAACAGGTCAAAAGCATAGTGTTTTTGTTTTTACATCACAAACTAATGCGGTTGCAGTATTCAGGGTTTTCATCACAAATCTATTCTCTGTAAGAGTCTCACATCTTTCAAAATCATTATTTCCAACATTATGCATTTCCTTCTCTAAATAGTCTTAAACTTCAACCCGTCAGACATGCAACCATCAGGAACCACACTCACCAGATAAATAAGTCACACTCTTCTGTCTACACTTTGGACACTGCCCATCACCACAACACTGCAAATATTGTTTAAGCACATCCCAAGACCCTTCATGCCCACATAAAAGAAGACACCAAGCACTTGCTACTCAAATGCCCTGCACTCTCTGCACATAGATGCATAGACAACACCACCACACTTATGACTTATGGTCTTGATGTTACCACAGGCCCCAGCAGCTCAAGGCTGCGCTACTTTCAGTAGCTGGGGAATGTGGAAATGTGAGAAGTTCTTTAAGGAGATGGTACTCCCAGCAATGCTGCCTCACCAAAGATGACGTTTTACTCACAGTATAACCATTTCAGCACATTCCAAGACCCTTCATGATCACAATGCAACTATTACAATGAAGAAACCAAACACCCATTATTCAATTGCCCTGTACTCTCTGCACAGAAATGCAGAAAACAACATCACAGTGCTTCATGATCTATACTCCTGACCAGTGGACATGGTTAGCTTCCTAACTGCTACAGAAGCCTCCTAAATACAGAGGGGACTCCAGGGGCAGGAATATAAAAGTGTTCATATATATTTTTTTTTTCAAACTGCAAATATCAACTCAAAAGCCATAAACAAACTAAAAATCCCTAGAACATTTAATGACATCAGTTTTGGTCCCAGAAAAGTATCCCTTAAAATCCTCTCCACACAGTTCAGTTGCTGCACCTGCCTTGCCTGCCTGGTCTACATCCCTGTCAAAAGCAAACAGAAAACTGCAAACCACGCAACGTACCTTAAGCAATTACTAGCTATCTTACAATTACAAACACTCAGCATCTGCACAACAAAAGAAAAATCTTTCAAATGTAATCTCTTTTTAAAATGCTCAGCACTAACTTCTTTGGATCAGCTCTAAACCTTCAACCAAAACCACACCATAAAAAAAACCCTACCCCCTGCTGTACACTTGATCTCCCTGTACACACTGATTCCCCCTCCCTCAAACATGACACTGACTAGACATATGCTCACAGTGATGACTCAGCAAACATTAAACTACCCTCTCAATCCACGCTTAAATTCTACCCACCAATCATATACCCATCTGAAACTGCACCTCTCCCCAGGTCTGTGCTAACAACACTTTCTTGTCTATGGACACTACTCATCTCTGCAATACAACATGCAGAGATTCAGCATATCACAAGATCAATCATGTCCAATATGTAAGTTCCATGGTGAAAACACTGAAGATTTACTCCTTAACTTAACTGTCCAGCACAGAAAAATATACATCAAACTTCTTGATCTGTGGTCCCACCTAATGGTTGAGGCCAGCTTCCTGTGTGCTGCAAGAGCTCCACAGAAGGGATTCCTGGGGCAGGAAAAAGAAAGTAAGCACGCATAAATATGTATGCATGTATAAAGATCCAAAATTCCTTCATAATCCACTTAAACAATGTACTGTACTTCACTATTTATCGGCTAAATGATATTAACTTTTCATTACGTTGTACTAATGGGAAGCATAATCAAGGCTTCCCACAGCTGCCACAGGCCACTGGCCAGGGTATCGAACTGTGCTTAGCAAAGACTTCACCCGCATTTTGTATAATACTTACAATTACCATATGATGATCTGAAACCTCTTCATAATCTTTTAGAGCAGCTCATTTTCTGAAAAAATGAAAATTCACTGTTTAGTGGATAAAGTTTGCTATATTCTAGTTTGAATATACCACTTGGATACATAATATGAGGTCTACTACAAATATACCTAAGATCACTTTTACTCAGACAGGAAGCCCACGGCGCTGCCTTATTGACTTTTTTTTTCTTTTTTTTTTGCGTGTAGTGCCTTCACTAATGATCACAACAATTTTAAATCTATCATGTTTTACAGATCATGAAATACAGATTTGGATGATGGATCTTAATTTGTCATATGGTCTTCAATTTTTGTTCATGATGAAACAATGAATGAATTTGTAATCAACTGAAGAAGTAAAAACTGTTAAGAACTGTAATGCAGTCCCATCAAGCCATTCCCTCAGGATCACTATGCCAAACCTAAACAAAAGCAGAAGGAAAATAAAGAATGACATTAGTAACATGAACCTCAGTGGTCATACACATAAATCAATTTTTTCTGGAACCACACAATTCAAGACCACAGATACCATTAATGGGCACTGATAATATTCAGATCATTTGCAATTTGTCTATATCATTAAATTCATCTTAAATTGGCTAATGAATTATAACAAGTTTTCAATCTAGCTGAACACAAGTCACGCATCAATCATGTTTCTAACATAATTACTTTCATTTGTAAAGTTATCCAACATTGGCATTTATGGAAATGAACGTGGCTTATCACAATAAGATGAGTATTGAGGTAACTTGTCCCTTAACACAGCACAAACATCCCTATCTAATAACCATTGCTTCTGCCTTCCCATAAAGTCCTACCTTTATTCACAGACCAAAATTGATATTCTCCACACCCTATAACCAGTGCACATTATAATTTCCACAACATAAAAAAACAGTCTACAATCTCATCCTCCACCCTCTCTTCGATTCCCTAACCACTCCATTTGCTTTGCCTCTTCCCTGTCCCTTTACATCACCCTACCTGGTTCACCCACTCTCTAGTTCTCTTCTTAAAAGTGTTTTCCCTCAACCCTTACTCTCTACTGAAAAGAAATTAAATAATGAACTGTTTAACCCTTTAGAGGGCAGGTATCTCACAAAGAATACATAAGTGATGATGTATGAACTGGTACATGAGTCAATCTGCAAAAAGTATTACTTTCACAATGTTTTCAGCTGATAGAGAAATCCTTAATCATACCCCCTGATTGAATCAGATAATTCCAACCTATCCTGTGGCAACCTCAGACCATGCATAAGCACACAGTATGTTTCAAGTTGCAATAAAGGGTGGATGTGCATAGAGTTGTGCGCCTTCTCACATCCACACCCATGAAGGGAAGACCTTGAAAATCTAACTTACACTAGTTGAATAGTTTTCTTCATCAGGCAATGAGTGACATTTACTTGAAATCAATAGAAAGTGGTGAAAAACTTGTCACAAAAACAAAAAAGCCTATCACAGTTCTTTGCCAGATTCCTGGAGAAGCATGCTCATTCCATACAGGATCTCTGGTCTGTTGACTGATAGCTTTTTCTGGTTCACAGCGATGATGAATAAAGTTATATCGTGCATATATATTCATCTGTATTATCAATTACATCGTCATTCAGTTGCTTGGGAATGATGAGATTATGGTGGTTGACACTGCAAAATGGTAAGGAGAGTGATATAAAGGTCGACCTTGACAACAACAACAACCTTGACCCCAACTTTCTCCAGGAAATCCCAGATGATGAATGAAAAGGTACCTGATCTTAAAATTTAAATTTTTTGGCAAATATTTTTGAGCCTTAGAAGTAAATTTTAACAGTTGAGTAGCATGATTTCCATAGTTACAAAGAAAAGCACACACAACCAATACAAAGTGCAAGTTCTTTTACACCATTATCTTTTCAAATATCATTCCACTAACTGCAGCTACTTTCGATACTAATGTAATCCCCTTAATGCAACAATTTTCATTAAAAACTTTTGAATTACCATATATACATTTTCACACTTGATTGCTGTTCATTGCATCAGTGAGGTAGTGCCAGGAAACAGCATATACCATATGCTGTTGGAAGAAAGCTACTAGATGAGGGGAAGTTATTGTTGGGAGAGTAAGCAAGAAGGGAGGAGGGTGAGTGGTTCCAAGGGAAGTTGGGTTGGCATCAAGGGTGCCTGATGTCAACATGGCTGTTTAATCTGAGGGTGTTGGAGGTGTGTGTGTGTGTGTGTGTATGTGTGTGTGTGTGTGTGTGTGTGTTGGGGGGGGGGGATCTTGAAGAATGGGGCTGGTCCAGAGAATGGTGAGGGTGGGGAAGCTTGAAATGTGAGTAAGTTGCTGCTTGCAGATTATGTGGCTCTAGTGAAAGACTGGAGAAAGAAACTACAGCAGCTGGGGGTCTGACTCTGAGAGTGTATATGGAAAAATTTGAGACTTTGTGAATAAAAAGTACAGTAGAGGCAAGATTGCTTTGAATGTGAGTCTGAATGGGGAGAACCTGGAGGACGTGGAGCGTTTTCGAAACTTTGGAGTGGGAATAGCAGCAGATGGAGTTATAGGAGCTAAAGTGAACTATGGGGGGTGTAGCTACATACCTACAAGATTTTGCCATGATGGTTGGGCTAGTGTGTGTTGCTCACAACACTGTTACTCTTGATTGCCACACCATTGCTCAACTCATATCTTGTTTGTTGGATGATGCTTTTCTTGGCTACCATGCCATAACTGTCTATTCCAGGCACATCTGTTTTTGCCCTTGACCATAAGCCACCCCATTACTCTTTTCATATCCTGTTTGTTGGATGATGCTTTTTTTGGTTACTATGCCATAATTGTCTTTTCAGGTTCATCTGTTTTTGCCCTTGAACATGAGCCAACCCATTACTCATTTCATATCCTGTTTGTTGGGTAATGCTTTTTTTTTGCTACTATGCCATAATTGTCTATTCCAGGCTCATCTGTTTTTGCCCTTTACCATGAGCCTAGCTTTCTTTTGAATGTTTCTAGGGTTACTCCATGTATATTTCTCAGTTCTGAAATGGCATCAAAAAAGCACTCCAACTTTCTTGCTCATCATTCATATATTCTTGTTTGGTGCCTTTTTAGTATATTTCCAAGGATTAATCTGATTGGATGATTCTTCATCCACCCTGTTGCACTGCTTTCAAATTTGGAGCACAGCTTTTAATACCTTCTATTTGTTACCAAGGATATATTATTGTATACCTTTCTCTACCTCTTTTTGGACTATCTAACTCAAGTTCTTTCCATCTCTCATTATAGTTCATATGCTTTACTCCACTCACTTTGTTTTTAATGTTTTTGAATTTTCTCTAGTTTGTTTATTTCAACGTTTAACTGGTGACCATAAAACATAGTATGGTAGTATACAATACTACTTCTTAAATGTACATTAAACATTTCCATCATTAGCTTTCTGTCTCTAGCTGCATATGTTTAGTATAACACCACTCATTATTTGGCTTGAGAGTATTACCATATCGATATTCTTTAAATTTATTCATAATGTTTCCCAAATCCTTGACATTCACTTCACTCTATATTCTTTTTAAGGCCTTTGTAAGCAGGTACTGAAATACAACTAACTGCCCCATACTCATTTCATGGATACCTCAGGGAGTCTTCAGAATTCTTTACCCCCACAGCCTGGGTTAGGCCCAGGCCGCTGGATTGGGTCAACGGTTGACCAAGCTGTTGGAAGCCATAGCCCTAAGGCCCACATAGCTCAAACAACCAAGCTGGTATGGTAAACTTTGCTGTTACTTATCCAATGCACTCTTGAACTTCTCTACCAAACATCCCATCCAGTTTCTGGTGGTTGATGGCAAGGTGCAGAAGAGTCTTAGGCCCCAGATGTTTAAGGTGTTCTCTCTTTTGTGCATATCACACCTTCGGATTTCAGAAGTCATCCTTTACAAAGTCACACCTTTAGATTTCAGAAGTCACCCTTTACGAAGTCTTTAATGCTTGTCAAACCAGTAAGATGTTATTTCCAAATCTAAGTCGGAGACAGTACCTTCAAAGATTTTCCAGGTATAGATGATGATGATATACCTCTCCCATCTGAGCTCCAGGGGGTACAGCCTCAGTGATGTCAGTCATTTCCAGTAAATTAGTTCCTTTACCATATCAATATGGTCTATGAAAAATCTCTAAACATTTTCTACATCCACATTTCACCTGTCTCAGGTTGATGCTAGAAAACAATAATATCCTATTCCTGAAAGAAAAATGCATTGAATATCATCATCACTAGCTTTTCTTCCTTTGTCTTAAAAAGTCTGCAGGATCCAGCCTGCCATACTTCTACACAAGGCAACTGTTGCTTTGTTGTGTTCACTAAAGGTTTGGTTGTTAGACATTATAACACCAAGGTCTTTCACATTATTCATCTGGTTTATGACAGAACCTGTGTCTGTCTGGTATTGTTTTTTTTTTATTTCTTCATTTTCCTCATAACAAAGGAATTGAAATTTATCTCCACTGAAAAGCATGTTGTTCTCGGTTGCTCAGTTAAAGACTTCATTTATGTCACTTCATAACCTTTGACATCATCTATTAATGATTTTCAAAATTATTCTTGTATATCTGCAAAGATTGCCATGGAACTGTGGCTCATCTTTGTGTCAATGTCAGACAAAAATGAGGAACAGGAAAGGTACTTTTACTATAGAAGCACTAGATAAGGCATGGTTTACAACTAATTGTGGTGATCTGTAAGTTGAAGCGTTTCATATCCATCTTCCAATTTTTCCAGTTCTTCCCTATTTTCATATTTTATGTGCTACGACAACATGGTCATATTCATCATACGCTTTTGCAAAGTCTGTGTAAATCATGTCAGTATATTCTTTTGCTTTCTTTTTCAAAGCTTCAATAATCCTATCACTATGGTCAAGCAACAGAGAGAGGCAAGACCTTCCTGCCATAATACCATGTTTTCCTAGGATATGCAGCTTGTTCATTTCTATGAGTTCAGTCAGTTTGCCTCTTAGGACTTTTTCAAAGATTACAATGATGTGCAATGCTAATGCTATTGGATGACAGCTTTTCATGACTGCTTTGCTTCCACTTTTGTAAAGTGGGGAGATGTGGGTCAGTTTCACTCTCAGGAATGATGCCAGAATATAAACATTTTCTCCATAGGATATTTAGTATATGTGCTAGTGTCTTGCATTTCTTTATGAAAAATGAGTTCCATGTCTAAGCTGCCTCCTTTATATCTTATGTTGAGGTGATATTTGTTATGCGTACACTTGGGGATTACTGTTTTGGAAGAAGTCTGCTGAGTCAATTATATCTAATGTTGTTTTTGGCTCAATGAAAACCAATTCACATTACCTTTTTAGTATCTCTCATCTCTTGGCAATTGTCTGTAAAGGTACCTTCTTCTCTTTCCGGTGGGCTGTTTGATTTGTGGTTCTAGATCATGGGTTATTTTCTATTTCATTTATGGCTTTTTCTCTTTCCACTTTTTCATAAGACATTTTTAGTTTATGGTCTGTGTCTGATAATTCACTTGATAGGTTTTCTTTCCTCTGCTTGGTGAGCTGTAGCTTCTTTAGAAGATCTGCAAATAGCTCATCTGTCTCGTTCTAACTTGGACCTTCAGTGCTTCTTGCTGGTTCATGTCTGTTGCATGTTTGGAGTACCAAAGTGGTTATGTAATTTACACATTCCTCCTCTGTTTTGGCACTCAGTGGGGTTTCCCATTGTGTCGGAGACACTTCACTGATCAAGTCCTCCCAGTTAAAAATTCACCATTAAAAGTGAAATTACTGAAAACACCTCCACTGTTTTGTGTGTTCAGACAAGGCAGTTTAATAACCAAGCTTGTTTTTACTTCAATCAGTTTATGATCACGGTTCAGGGTGTTTGTCATGGTAATGTCACATATTTGGTCCGCAAAAATGTGTGAAAATTAAGTTTTTTTCTCTAGTTGGTTTTGTTGTTTGTTGACAAAGAAGAATTTTTTGCAGTCTGAACAACTCTCTTTTTTGCAGCTGTTTGTTTGAGCTGTTTCCAGCATCAGTATTTTCCACTACACTCTTACTTCCTGCCTGTCTCCCATCTAATGTGTGGGAGGCTGCAGTCTCCTAAGACAAGTATACTTGGTACTGAATTCCTGAGGAGATCAAGACATGATTCTGTTTCTTATTTGTTCTGTATATTCATGAGACTGCATTTGGTGGTCTAGAGATTAACGTAGTGATCATATATGGGTTTTCAACCTTGACAACGATGCCATTTGAGGTCAGGAGTTCAGTTGTTATCAGCGAATATATTCAAATATAGTCTTTTGGGTGTGTTCCAGTGAAGACCAAAAATACTACACTCGACTCATTTTGCATGCCATTTATAAAGGGGATTTTATTCATTCTATGTGACTTCAGTCCTGTACGTTGGCATATACAAAGGATGTTGCATGGCTTGTCTCTGTGTTGTTTTGAGGGGTTAACATGCTTTGTTCTGCCAAATTTGGCACACAGCTTTCTGTTCTTCCCTGCCTCTGTTTTGCCCTTTGTCTGTCAGTAAAAAGAATGTATACTTTCACTGGCACAAGGAATATATTTCACTGTCCCTGATATGTGGTGGTTCTCACAGTACTTGATCAAGTAGGGTACCAATTAATCTCTAGTTACTCTTTGCAAAATTCTGGATATTAGAATCTGCATCCTTCACCACATTTACCTCTCTTTGGCCACTTCAAATTTCTCTTCACTGAATTCCATTACTCTGTCTTCCACCCATTTATAAATGGTATTCAGGTCTCTCTGCTTTTTTCATAATCTTCATTTTCATTTGTTTAACTCGCTCATGTCAAAACATTCATGCTCTCATTCACCTTCATATTGATGTCAGATATCATGAATACAAATATTACTTAGGATAATACAGTTCCCTGTAGGACATTCCTAAAGGACTTCATCAGACATGTTCCCCTTTGCAACTCCTTTGAATTTTCCTAATCTTGAAATTCTTTGATCATTTTCCCATCTTTACTTTAACATGTTCTAAAACTTTCTCTGGTAATACTCCAGGGTCAACTTTGTCACATGCTTTGATAAAATCTAGAAAAACAGTATCCCTTCTTTTCTCTGATGTATGTAATTATATACAGCTTACACCTGTGAATGTGTGCTTTTTGCCTGGATCAAAACTGATCTGGCCTTCATTAATGAGTTCATTAATAATTTGTTCTATTATGCATTTCTTTATTACTCTTTCAAAGAATAAAACATGGAAACCCCTTTGTGTATTTCTTTAATGTATGCATTTTTGTGAAAGGTTCAGCTATCATTTTCTTCACTTTTCATAGATACATTGCTGGGATTCCATGAAGTCCAGGTGCTGAATTTTCTTTTTTCATCAACTGCTTTTATTTCTTTCTAATATATCAATGTCACTCAGTGCATTTTCATGTCAGTAAATATAATGACATCAATTTCTTCATTCTCTTAAAACTAAATAGTGACATACTGATTTATCAACTTTCGGCAGATTCTACAGGGATCTTTTACATAATTATCATCTCCCTTAAGAATCGTAATTTATGGTATATTCTTTTCTTTGTTCAAGCATGCGGAGTACATTTGGATTTTGATCCATGCTTTGAAAAATTTTCTCTTCATTCAGTTTTTGTTCCATTTTGTGTTACTTCATTATCTCCAAGTCTGTGTTCCTTATTTTTCCCTCAAACTGTTCAACTCTTAAGTTTTTTGCATTATAGTTTCTTTCCAATTCTCTTTTTCTATTCATCCACTGTTTTTTGTCTCCTGGCATTTCTCTTTAGGTTGTTATATTATCTTTCGTGACACCAATTTTGCAATAATTTGATTTAAACACTGGTAAAAAACAAAAGTAGGCCATTGCAATGTTGCTATTCAGAATTTCTTTCCAGATAGTATTATCTACTGTTGTTTGCTTCATTTTATCCTACTGTATCTGAGAGGAAAATTAACTTGTTTGTATTGCTTCCATCTTCGCTGATTTCCCTCTTATCATCTTTTTCTACGTCTACTTTATAGATTGTTAATTTGAAAATAATGTTATGATCTGAGATACTGTACTCATTTTTGTGAGGGGCAAAAGGTCCTTGATTCATTGAGGAGGGTGTTAAAGTGGAAGTCATTGTCTGTGAGGGTAAAGAAGGGTATGTTTGTTTGTAGTACAATAGTTCCAAAAGTGACACATGAGTTCAAGTCTTGAGCCCTAAAAAATTAAAAAAGGTTGGATCAGTTGAAAATGAAATGCCTTAGTAAAATTATGTAGTGTGAGGAGGGTTGATCACGTAAGAAGTGAGTGTAAGAAAAAGGTGTAATCATGTACTTGTACTTTATGGGGAGGAAGTTTTACACTCATGGGTCCCCAGGTCTTAAACATTATCACACAACTTAAATTCATGTTTGCATGCTGTCTGCATTAACCATGTCCTTAGTCATTACATTCCATTCATCAACCACTCTTATACTATAAAAATGCTTCTCATCTTTTGTGACAAGTTTCTTGCTTAATTCTATGCTTTGTCTTCTGGCTGCTCTATCCCTGTGTCTCTCAAAGGACTGTTCGCTGTCCCTATCATCGATGTCTTAAAAACTTTCATTACTTACTTGATCAAACCACCTCACACCACATATTGTCCTCAAACATCTCATATCCAACACATCCACCCTCCTCCGCACAACTCTATCCATAGCCCACGCCTCGCAACCATACAACATTGTTGGAACCAC
>JAUTXX010318085.1:0-13716 GCA_032273605.1 Panulirus laevicauda | reverse complement strand
AATTTGCCAAGCACCTGATGAACGCTTTTTTTGTGTCACCCTCACACTTACTAGGGTTTGTCCAGAAGCTGTAGTCCCAGAGCAATATGAAGAACTGACAGAGATGCTGCAGACATTCCTCAGGAGTGACTGGCCACCAGCATGTCATGGGTGTGGGTGTAGCAGAAGAGCAGACTTGAAGGAGCTTTGCCCAATGAACCACTTAAACATGGGTCACACTGTGTAGTTCAAAGGTCATGTGGACAAGCAAAACAGGTCTTGGTGACAGTGGTCTTGGGAATATCAGTAGGCTCCACTGGACTTTGGTTGAACACCTGCCAGATATATCATTAAGAAGACTGTTGATCTGTGAAGGCTGAGGGCAAAGTCCTTGAGATGCAGAATGAGGTGGTGATCCAGTTGAGTGTTGGAGTTGAGGGTATGGTAATTGCCCCAGAAACACCACTCACAGGAGAATGACTTGAGAGCCACGTGAAGACCACGTTAGAAGTGCTAATAATGCCCACCTTCAACATAAGTTGAGCTCACCTTGGCAGCTTTCATCCACTCTAGGGGTAAGAGTTGAGGTTGGATGACAGGAGGAGGTTCGAAGTTATTAATGTTGAGAGTGCCAATGTACTTGACTCTAAAAACATCACAGGGCACTGAGTACAGACAGGATTAGCAAGTAGAGGCTATCAATTGGCCATGAAGTTGTGGAGTTAGCTGTAGCAAAATTTTGCTGCTGGAGGACACTGCATTGGTGGCATCACTTTAGCAAGGAGGAAAATAGCTGATATTTTCTGAAAAACCCAAACCAAGGGTGAGGGTGTGTGTACTGCTTAGAGGTGTGGATTTTTTAACCTTTAGCCACGAGGACATCCAGATAAATGATTCAAGAAATTGTCTGTATGAGATGGATGAGCACAGACCTCTGCATCCTTGTCCAGTAAGAAGTGATGGCCATAGAGATGGTTAAACATGTAGACTGAGGCATCCAGAGTAGCAGGAGCAGTGCCTGTTAATAGTCCCCACACTGTACAGACCAAAGAGATGCCTAAATGGGTACATGAGCTCACCACCACTGTGGGGGACCCATGCATTACAGATGAGGATTATGATGAAAGGATCAGGTAAGTTGGCAGGTGTTAGAGTGATGTAGATGACGAAGATAAAGGTAGAAAAGCTGATGAATTTAGGTTGTAGTGAAGCTAGGGGTGAGAATAAGAAGAAAAAAGGTGTTGAAGGAAGTCAGACTATCAGGGACATAAAAGAGAATTTAGCCAAGTAATGGTAAGTAGGAAGTGAGAGAATGATAATAGACAATGTTAGGGATGAAATAATTTGGAGAGATGGAATAAAGAGAAATAAACCATGAAGTTAATGGGGAAAGATGGAGATACATAGGAATAATAACTGAAAATCAAATACAGACAGTGAGACTGTGTTAGGAATGAGTGGGAATAGAGTGAAATGAGACTGAAGGGGGGAGCTAGTGAGGAGTCACTAAAAAATTAACAATCGTATTAGTAATTTGGGAAGACTAAAGATAGTATTAAGAGGAACGTGATGAGTGAACCTATAAGAGATAGATATGATATGGAATGATATCTAAAAGTTGGAATGACTGGGACCAAGGTTTCTGGAATTTAAGAATAGACAAGCAGAATGACGTAAACAATAAACAGTGTAATTGTCTTGATAGCATCAGCATGCTTTGTGGTATCACCAAAGCAAGAAATAGGATTTTTCACTCAGTAGTAGGTCACATGCAACAGCAATTTGTTGGTCTTCAGCCTTGGACAAAATATGTCACTAGTCAAACTAACAAGTTGAGCTGATTTGAGAAAGATCCAGTCTAATTATCAAATACATCAACTCACTTGGAATGTATAGGAACCTCCATGGCCATACTGTTTCTGCAATTTCCTTCTGAATAAGGCTTGCGACTTTATGGTAAGGGACCTAAATCCAATTAACAAATCCATATTTGATCCTTTACAGCTAGTCTTGGGTGGTTCTCCACTATACTTTGGGCTTGATATGTATTATGTGGCACTGATTAATATCACTAATTGCTGATTTCTGTGTGTTGTGTACTGGGAACCCCAGCTTCATAAGGTTACATTTCCCTCCAAAAAAAACATGTTGTTTAGTAAAACATCATTAACTGAAAGTTTTCTTTTAAGGGGGTTATATGGTTGAGCAAAAAAATTCAATATCTAGGGCTAACACAGAACTCACCACAGGAAAATCTAGAGTTACAAATAATGAGCTGTGTGAGTTAAGTACTGTCAAATGTTTTGTGTGACAAGGAGAGATTGTATGAGTGTAGATGGATAGATAAATAACCTTTTACTTAACATATGTCCTTTTACTCAAAGACAGTTCTAACTGGTCTAGAAAACCTATCAGTCTTTCCTTGAAGACTCTGATGCCTCGTATGTTGTACTTGTCAAAACATCAGCAGTCCTTCACTAAAATATCAAACTGCTGATATCAAGGAGCAGTTCACTGTTGGTATGTGGATTATACTGCTGGAGGCTCAAGTTCATACACCAGACTGGCTTACATGGCGATTCATAGGCTGGTCATTGAAAAATGGGAAAAAAAGTCTCAGCATTTGTCTCCAGCTTTGTAAGGAGTAATCTTAAATCTACACAATTTTTCTTGTAATCTATTATTTGTGTGTTTGTTTGCTGCCAAAGTTGTTCTATAATGGTCAATGAATTTTGAATTGACAGAAGAGAGGTTCTAAGATTTCTTTTTAATAAGCCTAAAGAACCAGAAATTCTAAAAAGTTAGACAGCCATATATCCTCTGAATCAATAAAACTAAAACCAAGAGTTCTTAAGGCTCTTTAGGTTTTGTCATCTCTCATATCAGGCAGGTTAAAATAATAACAAAGCTTTCTGTGGGTGTGGATGATGTTAATGTTTTTGCATTATTTTATGAGGGATTTCAGAAAATCTTTTGCAAGATGTAAGAAGCCAAATTATTGCAGGCAGAACAAGAACATCTTATAGTTCTCAATTATTTAGTAAGGCAAAGGAGTTTTCTCAGAACAGAATGAAAAACAAAATTGATTTATTTACTCATTATAAGTTCTCAAATTATAAACTCATGACCATCACATCCTTCATATTATTAACCCTGACCCACCACCATCATCATAATTATTTTATGGTTTTTATGATACCCAGAGTAGATTCATCGATCCTGTCATCCGCTTTAGTGAGTTGACAGCAAATGCATTCCCTTCTGTACGGACCAAAAAGATGCCTAAATGTGTAGAACTAGGAAGCACCAAGGAAGACCCATGCACTACAGATGAGGATTATGATGAGAGCATTAGGTGAGTCAGCAGGTGTTGGAGTGATGTAGATGAAGAAGAAAAAGGTAGAAATGAAGAATTCTGGTCGTAATGAAGCAAGGGTTGAGAATTATAAGAAAAGAAGGTGTTGAAGGAAGTCAGACTATCAGGGACACAAAAGAGAATTTAACCAAGTAATGGTAAGTAGGAGGTAAGAGAATGAAAATAGACAGTGTTAGGGATGAAATGATAGAGAGATGGAAAAGAGTGAAATAACCCATGAGATGAATGGGAAAAGATGAAAATACATAGAAATGATAAATGAAAAGGAAATAGATAATGAGATTAGGAATAGAATTATTTAGAAATGAGTGAGATGAGACTGAAGTGGGGAGTTTGTGAGGACTCAGTATAAATGTAACAATCATATTAGTAATATGGGAAAACCAAAGAGAGCATTAAGTGGAATGGTATAAGCGAACATATATAAGAGAAAGATATGATACAGAATGATATCTAAAAGTTAGAAGGACTGGAACCAAGGTTTTCTGAATTTTGGAATAAACAAACAGAATGATGTAAACAGTATGTATAAGTACAGTATAACAGAAAATCATAAAGACTTCAAATAAACAAAAAGTATGATGAATGTACTTATCATGCATTGTACTGTAACTGTAAACTCATAAGATTATAACCTAACTCAGTAAGACCTAAACATACAAAGATAACAGGAAAAGCAAAAACAATATACATAGTTTTCTTTATCTGCTTCTGAACTGTAAATCTGTAAATTATGTCAGAAGAATCAATGGCATGTTTCCACCAGAGTATGAGTTGTAGACAATGGACAATGGGAGCAGAAAGTATTTCATGGTAAGTTGTAAACCTACAGGTATCATGTTTAGTCAACCAACCGTTTCATAACCAACTTTTTGAGTACAGACATTGTGTTACACTTTAGCTTGTGTAATGAATAGTGAGCCATATATAGGAACTTTTCCCTATAGCAAGCCAAAGCCCATGTGTAAAGTAAGTACATAACTATCTTCGCTAGTGTCACTCTCAGCATAAAACTCAAGTTTTATCATTCTGCTTCTTTAGGTCATAAATAGTTAAATTTCAAACACCATACTATTTACATAGATATCACAGTGACATTCCCTTCTGACATTTCTAAAACATTTCCACTTTCATACTTACTAAAAGGAGCTTCTGCTTTCACTTCTCACCACTGGCCTTCTTTGAGGCATCATCAGTGACTTTATGGTAGGTAGGTAGCAGCTGCCTGGTACTACCTCCCTGGTTTGGGGGGAGTTAATTGCAGTTGAACAGTGAGCCAGCACTTCAACAGTTGTCAAGCTGCACTCTTCTGATGCATATAGCTGCCTTTTCTTTCTGCCTCACCCACATGAGGAATGCTGACATTCTGTCTGCAAACATACAGTCTCTCCTTGTCACACATAACTCCTTGCCACACATAACTCTTGACAACACTCAACTTACGCAGCTCATTCTTTGTAACTAGATTTTCCAGCTGTGAGCACTAAGCACTAATCCTGCCTTTTAGCAAAATGGTAGCAGCAATAGATAGAAGTAGTAGTTATGAACATTAAACAAGAGCATTAGGCAGAAGTAGTAGGTAAGATAATGTTGGTGGGAGCATTAGGGAGAAGTAGTAGGTTGGAACATCAGTTAGAAGTATTTGATAGGACTTTTAGGTAGGAAATACTGCACTAGAATTGCCCTTTGCCATGAGGCCTATTAAGGGTGAGGCACGAAAAGGCAAAGGAGCGGCACTGGAGTTCACCTGTTATGGAGATGCTTTTGCTGTGGCTTCCCCCTTGTTGGAGCTCCCAAAGGGACCAGGCATCAGAGATATAGATAGATAGATAGATAATGGGAGTCAGCAGGGTCAAATAAAGTGAGGCTTGAAGAGCATTTGCTTGAAAGTATCAAGCTGTACCAAGAAAGCAACATAACATATGAGGTGGCTGTCTATCAAACACTGAGAGTGTCTGCACTCATATTGGCAAGATTAAACTACACCAGCTCACTCTGACCCTCAAAGGTGATCCAAATTTTTAATTCATAGATAATTTTCCATATTTTGGAATCAAGGTTTCGAGGCCAGAAATAAGTTGAATTTTAGATGTTTCTTAACTTTAAAAAATCCAAAGTTCAAAGATTATGCTGCATATCAAAATGGCGATGGAAAAAGGCAATTCATAAACAACAGTGTGAGGATGACTTCTTCTTTAATGAAGTGATGGTAGTATGATTCAAGATAGGGTAGGAAAGGATCATCTTTCAGAAACCAGACAGGAAAAATATTAATGACATAGTGCTTAGCCTTACCTATGAGCTCATTTAATTACCTCATGCAATAATAACATTCTTGACTTTACCCTAATTACAATACTGGTACACAATGAAAGCTTTAATGTCCAACTTCTAACCAACCAGTCAGCTCTTTTGTCCAAAATTTCCAGTATCTTCTAACACAAATACATACTGTTATAAGTGGTATCCATTTAAACTCTGACATGTTTCTCCTTTCTCTTAATGCTTGCAAAAAGTGTTTTTGCAGGAAAAAAGACTTGGAAAAACCTTTTTCAAAACAAAATACTGCAGCGAGACCAGAATTAGAGTGGTAGGCATGATTTTTTTTATATTTTAAGGTTCCAGTCACAGACAAAAGTCCACATCAAGGCTGGGCCCTAATTGAAATACAGAGAAAACTATTAGACAGAAAAAGAAAAATGCAAGGGAAAGTATTTATGAATTTTTGAGAAAATTAAAAACTTGTCAAGCTTGAATTATCTGAAGGCTTATGAGTTTCAAGAGCTAATTGATTTATAGTTTGTTTTTCTTTTCACCTTTACAACAATATTTGAAAAATCTGTATCATAGTTACAGAAATACAGTACTCTGGAACATTAATATGGTGTCTCAGATTTTTGCCTGTAAAGTTCCAAGGGCAAATGCTCTTGTAAATGGCACATTCCCATATTTGGCACTATGTAGGTTTGGCATAAACCAGATGATAAACTTTTTACATGCAAATTAAATGCTTTAGGTACCCTTTTTAATTGACATCAGCAAAATCAGATACCATTATTTATATAATTCTTCATTGCTGTAATGTTCAAAACACTGTTCAGGTAGATAAACTAGTGGCTTTCTCTAATGTGCATTATTACTTCAGATCACATGTGACACAACTCATCCAAAGAAATGTTGGACTAAAGGCACTGGTGTCAGACCCCACCTTGAGCAACTTACTTAATGATGTAAGTACAAATTAAAACTATTTCTCTAATTCCATGACTTGTCCACATGCCACATCTGCAGACTTTAAGCCACAAAGAATTGATGCTTCATTACTTGGTTACTCCTTACAGCCTGTTACTTGCCAGAGGTAATGATATGCCATTGCACTACATGTCGTTTAGCCTTATTCCAATTCACTCTAAAATAGCATAATGATACCATAATGTTGTTTCATTCTCTGTGATATTAGCGGTAAACGAGGCACATTATGTCTTTGAAGGACTAGATTTATTTCTCAACACTGATCTGTTAAAGTGACATGCTCTATTCACTTACATCTGTTGTAGTCATTTTTCTACTCAGCATTCTGCCTCTTGCTGCAAAGACAATATAATATATTGAAATCATGTGTGATAGAGTGGATGCATTTGATATTGATTTAGTCTTTGTGGATGATACTCTGTTTTTGCTGAGATTGAATAGATGTAGAAGGTTGTGTGTTTCATGATGTCTGTAAATGTAAGCAATTGAAGTTAAATGCAAGAAAAAGTAGAGTAATGATGTTTGAAAGAAAGCAGAGTGAATGTTTAAATTTTGCAAAGCCCTATAGAGTGAGAGAAGAAGTGTACTAATCTGTGTTTTAGATACTGGGGAGAGAAAGACTGGAAGAGGTAAGAAAATTTTAAGTATCTGGGAACTCTCAGATATGTTTGGTGATATGGAAGGAGAGATAGGGAAGAGAGCAATATAGGGTAGAAGAGTCATTGGGTCCCTTAATGGAACACTGAAGGGTAGAGGTGTAAGTATGGAAGTGAAGAAAGGAATAAGGGATAGTGTAGTCCTGACATGAACATAGGATGAGTCACAGTGGTCAGGAATCCAGGCTATGGAAATAAGTTATTTGAGAGGAGCATGTGGTATGACTAGATGAAATGAAGTAATGAGGGGGTGTATGAAAAATTTGGTATGGCAGATAATGCAAAGGAAATGAATTGTGGAATGGTAGAGTGGGTGAAATGTAATACTTTGAGATGGTTTGGGCATGTGGAAAGAATACATGGAGAGTATATGATAGTACATATAACGAAAGGAGTTGGTGTGAAGGAAGACCTGTGACATGGGGAAATAGAGTGGAAGAGTACTGGAGGTAGGAAAATGGGGGAAGAAACAGTAATAAGTGGAGACTCTTGCAAAGGCCACCTCCTTGATGGGAGTTCCTGGAGGGAATGGATATCAGGGATATAGATAGATATAAATCATTAGTGATAACTTACGTGCACACTAATTGGAGATGTACAGGTTTGCTTTTCCTTGTGTTCACCCTGAGTATGGAAAAGGTAGATTGCCCTTACATTATCTTCATGTCAAAATGTGTCTCAGTTTTGCATACTTTGTCAGATAGGCATATCTTGCTCACTAATCATTTGAAAATGTACAGATCTGCATTTCATTTAATTTATTCAGAGCATACAGTATATGTATGATCTTTATGTCAAAATTTGCTTCTGTATGGCTTAATTTATCAAATCAGCATATATTCACAGAGTTGAGTGTCACTGTTGAACCTAACCTGCAGACAGTTAAGATAATCTATGGATAGCCATTTGCATTACGAAGCATACATAGAGAGAGTAGCAAACTAAAAGATCAGTTATGAATAAGTTAATTATTTCGAGGACCTAACAAATTAAAATGAAAGTCTGAATTTTACAGTCACTGCTTTTCAATCAACCATCTACTAGATTTGGAAATACTGATGTGACACAGGAGTCACCAGTGTGCCTCTCTCAGGAGACAATCATCTACCCTAAGCGGGCCAAGACACCGAAGGATGATTGGGTGTTTGTGGTCAACCAGGACAACGTTCAGCAGGCAATCAGGGTTGAGAAGTGCATTAGGTAGTGTTTTAAAGGTTTTTGTTTATGCATGCACCCCTCGCTTTATGTTCCCACTATGTTTAGCAAAAACCTCGCTCAAGGAGAAATTACATATAGGGACCACTAAACATAGAGAAAAATGGGATGTTTGCTATAGTATGAGATTTAGTCCCAAATGTAGCTAAGCAGATTTTTATCATATTCATACATTAGGGATTGACATAAGGATTAACAGAAATATAATCTACTAAATCTGGGACATAATTTTTTGCTAAGAATGCATTAGTTGCCCTTTGCCAGTGGCCTATTAAGGTTGAGGCACTAAAGGCTAAGAAGCAGCAATGGAGTTCACCAGTTGTGTAAACTCTTTTGCCATGGCCACCCCCTTAAGGGAGCTTTGGAAGGGTACTGGCATCAGAAATATACATAAACAAAAAATTAGATAAGTTCAGAGAGGTTCTTTCATGTAACAGATGGTTCTAAGGTATGATAAAATGTTGCTGAACCTTTGGATGCTATGATACCAAACAAACACAGTGGGTTACTGGAAAATCACAATAGCAGGTATATCTGAATCACACAAGTAACACAGATCTATACACAACGGTAGTAACTGTGAGACTACCCTGCTGGTGGGAACTTGTCATGCTCCACCTGCTTATTCCACCCACTAACCCTCATGGGTATATTTTAAGTGAAAATTTGCATCATGATATTACTTAATTGCATGCATATATTTTTCTTGTTTTCGTTTAATGTTTTATAACTGCTTGTATCATATATCATTATGTATCTTTTTCATTTCTTAAAAACAATGGAATTCATATGTAACAATTTGCAAGCTAATGTGCCAAGAAACAAAAAAAAAAGGACTGATGCAGAACTGTCTTTTGTGGCACATTACATATGGTAACATAATGATAATGAAGGACAATCTGTTCTTCAGTTTTAATTTTCCCTTAAATCTTTTTCCATTCCCATTTGAGGAGGCCCATAAAGCCCTGCAGAGCAACTGTATCATGTAATAAAATTAAATGATATCTCACCCAGGAATGAATATGTTCCTTTCATATTTGATTTGTACATTCTTTCCACTAAGCTGGTTTGACTTTGGCTTTCATTCACCCTCTCACTCTCAAACACAAAACACTTCTGCTGTTGACAGGCTAATGTTATTTTAGCACTGTCTACCGAAATACTAACTGAATAAAGGGAATGATTTATGGAACAAAAGAGTGGGTGAAACCTATACTTGGAGGAGGTTTGGGCAAATTGAAAGAAAGCAAGGTAGGGAGTTTACAAGGAGCGTGTATGATAATATGATTAAAGGGGTTGGTGTGAGAGGAAAACCATGGATGATATGGGGAAATAGAGTGCAAGAGTGCTAGAAGGCAATAAATGTGGAAGAATGCATAGAATGGTATATATGAGGGAGGCATGTAAGAACAGGGATAAGTGGAGACTTGTAGTGGCCACCCGTACACTGGGAGTTCCTGGAAGGAACAGGCATCAAAGATGTAGATAGAAAGATACTCTCCCATCTTTTATTCAATCTTCCTCTCTCTCTGAAACCCTCACCCATGTTATCATGAACCATTTTAACTACCTTTATTATGTCAAATGTTCTACATGTATATGTTATCCTATAAGGCATTTTTCCATTTGACTTTCTGAAGACCTCGTCCCCAACATTTCCTTTAAAGCTATATCTATTTACATATTGCCTCACTGTAAATCTTACAATACTTTGAAAGAATAGTCTCTCTAATGCTCATCATATACAACTGTCTATCTGTATTGTATCTCTGATGCCCGTTCCCTTTAGGGACTCCTTCAAGGGGGTGGCCACGGCAAAAGAGTCTCCATAACAAGTGAACACCAATACCACTTCTTAGCCTTTAGTGCTTCACCCTTAACAGGCCACTGGTGGAGGGCAACTCTAGCAGTATGTTCAGAGGCTCTTACGTAATGTTCCTACTGACTACTCTTGCATAATGTTCCTATCCACTATTTCTACCTAATGCTACCACTGTATCCTGGGAAATTAGTTTCCCGTTACTAAGTGTTTTTACTAGTACTCCATCGAAAAGGCTTTATGCACATTCCACATTTAACTTTTCAAATTGATTAAACAAATTCAAACGGATAAAGGTTATCTTCTTCAGTGAGGGTCACGACTGCAAGCTTGGGATGCCCCTTCAAGAACCTGCAACAGCAAAGTGTCGTCAGAAGTACGTATACAAAAGAATGCTCACAGTAGGAAGTAATATCATTGAGCCAGAGGAGGTTCTGATGCCATCATGCTGTGTCTGTTACACCAAGTAAGTATCTTGACCCATCAGTGACATATTTTGTAACATCTTTGTTTGGAATTCACAGACTAGGAATGTTGTCTTACACATGTGTTGTAAGTAGAGGTTATTGTTATGCTTAGTTTCTTCTTATTTTTCCCTAAAAGAATCAATAACAATTTCTTCTAATCAATAACCTTATCTGTCCTTTGATTTAACTCATATGGGTCAGATTAGAGGTTATTGGTGTCAAGGGTGTAGCAAAGATGCAGTTGTTCAGGTAAAGTTAAATCACTCTTTTTTAGGGTAAAGGGAATTTAGGTTTATTAAGGTTGCAATAAAGATGGGTTTGTTGAAAATGAAAAGATGCTTTTGTTGGGAGGAAAGCGAAGATGTATTTGTCATGGGGGAAGTGAATTTAGGTTCATCGAGGGTGTAGTGAAGATATATATCTTAAGGATGAAGTGAAGATGTATTTGTTGGTGGGAGATGTACTGCACTTGCTATCAAATGTTGATGCTGTGACATGAGCATCAGATTTAAGTTGTAAGTATTGGCTAGCTCAGAAAGCTGAGCAGTGCTTTATTTCAACAGCTTTTGTGAAGCAGAGCAAAATATTGTTTTTGTTTGTTGTTTATGCAACCCTTCATTCACAATTAAAGATCACAGAATCTGCATCTCTCTCGCTTTTTCATCATCTCGCAGTGACTATTCTACTTCCAACACACACAATCAACCTCGACATTTTTGACATCACTAGCCATCTTATTCTACCAATCTTTAGGGAAACACAGAAGTGTGTTGGACACTGATCCTCTTTTTATATGGGTTTGGTATATGCAGTTTCACTGGTATGCAAAGGCCCTATTCTTATCAGAACTCAGTACATGCGTGTAAAATTCGCTGTTATGTAACTAATGCGAGTTAGATGTGCATCAGTGCAGTCCCCACCGCTTATCTGGCTTGTGTGGTGTGTTATGGGAGTTTCTGCATGCATGCACAGCCTGTCTTACATTGTCTGCTGTTGTATGCAGATTTGTGCTATACATAAATCATGTGTGTATCTGCTGTTTCTATCCATACCATTAATACTGCATCAAAGATTCCATTCTCTGCTCTGTCCATGAAATAAAAAAGACTGCAATTATACTGGAGATGAATTTAGAAATTTTGGAGCATGCAGAAGTGAAGAAACAATAAGGAGGTAACTAGAGGGTGTGAGCTTAACTAGACAGTGTGAGCTGTATCTGAACTGTCATCCACTTCTGAGTTATATTGAAGTTGGCTTGGATGTAAGCAAATGATGCCATTTCTAAATCAATTCCTGCCATTAAATTGCCAATTCAGGAAACAGCAAATAAGACTGCGTGTGAACAATTCTGGTCTTTTTTGTCTGTTTTCCTGGTGTTACCTCTCTAAAGCAGGGGGTAGTGATGCTGCTTCCTGAGGGATGGAGTAGTGACAGGAATGGATGAAGGCACGCCAGTAGGAATATGTACATGTCTTTGTATGTGTATATGTGAATATGTATGTATATGTTATGTATATGTACATATGTGTGTGTGTCTGGGTATATATGCATATATACATGTGTATATGAGTGGATGGGCCATTCTTCGTCAGTTTTCTGGCACTACTCGCTCACACAGGAAACGGCAATCAAGTATAATCAATAAATGAATAATTATTTATATTCATTTATTATACTTTACCGCTGTCTCCCATGTTAGCGAGGTAACACAAGCAAACAGGCGAAAGAATGGCCCAACCCACCCACATACACATGTATATACATACACGTCCACACACATACATATACATACCTATACATCTCAACGTATACACATATATATATACACAAACAGACATATACATATATACACATGTACATAATTCATACTGTCTGCCCTTATTCATTCCCATCGCCACTCCGCCACACATGAAATAACAACCCCCTCCCCCCAAATGTGCGCGAGGTAGCGCTGGGAAAAGACAACAAGGCAACATACATATATGTTGTGTGTGTGTGGTGGTATTTGAGCTTAGGCCTTATGCAACCACCATCATTATCAAACAAAAGTGGCTGTGTTCCTTGGAGTCAGCGAATAGGAGAGATATAAAGAAAAGAAAAAAGATAACCAGTGTGTCACAATTGCTGAGTAACCCTGTGTGGTAGTTAAGTACTATTGACGTGTAGCAGTTACTGGTATATTGCGAATGTCATAACTTATACCAACATCAATGGAGACCGCTATATGAAAGTAAGCGACCAGAATTAACTGAAGCAGTGATACGTGTTATCATACATACAATGCTTATTCAGTAATGGATATGAATATTGTTGAATCGTCTCTTATTGAACATTGGTAGAGATATTGATATGAATCAAAATGTTGCTTTATATGAGTTAGATAACTTAATAAGTGAAGAAGTTGCAAATATTTCTCCCAAAACATAGGTAAACCTGAGCTTGTAACTTGAGAAAGGTGAGGTCATCGAGGGTGACCTGTGCCCCAATCCCTTCACTTGTTTCTTAGTTCGTTCGCCGGGCCCCGCCCCGCGACGGCTGGTGTATTATATTCTGGTTCTGTCTATCTGCACTCAGTCCTGACGATGTAATTATACGAAAGCGCTTAGTTGTATTTTTCGTTTCCTTGTTGTGAGTGATGGGATGAAGAAGTAAGATTGTTGGTGAAAGAGAAGAGAGAGGCTTTGGACGATTTTTGCAGGGAAATAATGCAAATGAGTGGGAGATGTATACAAGAAAGCGGCAGGAGGTCAAGCGAAAGGTGCAAGAGGTGAAAAAGAGAGCAAATGAGAGTTGGGGTGAGAGAGTATCATGAAATCTTCGGGAGAATAAATAGATGTTTTGGAAGGAGGTAAATAAAGTGCGTAGGACAAGAGAACAAATGGGAACATCGGTGAAGGGGGCTAATGGGGAGGTGATAACAAGTAGTGGTGATGTGAGAAGGAGATGGAGTGA
>JAUTXX010317975.1:0-13717 GCA_032273605.1 Panulirus laevicauda | reverse complement strand
TTTAAACATACCCATTTTTGCTCTCTGAGATAACGTTCTCGCCCCCCACATATTCTTCACACTCCCAGAACTTTCGCCCCCTCCCCACCTTGTGACTCACTTCCGCTTCCATGGTTCCACCCACTGCTAAATCCACTCCCAGATATCTAAAACATTTCACTTCCTCCAGTTTTTCTCCATTCAAACATATCTCCCAATTAACTTGACCCTCAACCCTACTGAACCTAATAACCTAGAAAAAAAAGAATATATACAAATATAACCCTGAGGTAGAAAAGAAAGAATTCTGTCTCCATATTCCCTAAGTGTCATTGAAGGCAACTAAGAGGGATGGTAGCAAGGGAGTAGAACACCTTTTCTTGAATTTCAATTACCTACAGATGGAACAAAAGAAGGAGCCAGGCAAGGAGTGCTCATCCTCCTCAAAAGCAGTCCAGGGTGTCTGAATTAGGTCCTACCCCAATTACAGAAAAATAAAATTTCTAATATAAAATTATGTGCATACACAAAGGTTGTTTAAAACCATATAAATTGAAGTAATTCTGTGAGTGCAAGTCAAGATGTTAATCCTCGTTTTATAAAGAATTTGAAATATACATTGGAAAGAGTCAAAGCCTGGGACACTAAATGTCAGAAGATGCATGGTCAACCGTGAAATCCTCTATAATTAAATTTTTTTCAATAAAACAGGCATATAGTAAATAGTTTAAAGCACAAAAATTTGGCTTTCAGTTATAGGAAAAACACACTGACACAGCTCAATGCAGTTTATTCTAATATTAACCTTTCACAGCACAATGACTGGGTCATGGCAGTTAGATGGAAATTAGATATTCATACAATACTGCAAAACCTGATACTCTGTATCTGCCATGCACTGATGCCATTGGAAACCAAAAATTCTTTTGTATCAAGTAGGGGTATTGATTTCATATAATTTTGTGATCTCAACACACCTTCACCATATCTTATTGTAACTAAGATACTGAACACTTACCTCAAAACAAAAACGACCTAGAAGATGATGAAGTGTTGCATCCTGAGGTTTAAGGTCTAGAGCACGATCAATATGTTCCTTGAAGATATTCCCACTTTTGACACGTTCCTTCATACCTAAAAATCCCCCACGTTCACCAGCAAGGATGGCATACCACTTATGAGTCTCAGCACTATTCTTATTCAATTCAAGAGCTTGTGCAGCATATTCGTAGGCTGGCAAGAAGTATAAGGAATACACATGGAATATTGAATGTTATAAATACAAAAATAGCTTGAGATTATGAGAAGCATGCTGCTGAGTTACAATCTTCACTTGCCCTTCACCCATGCAGTTACACTCCATACACAAAAATGTAACTATAATGTATCCTGAAGGGTGATGAGACGAAAATACTCAAAAACACTGCCATCACTTGCTAATATCAAGCATTAATCATAAAGTCATTCCTCCACTTAGGTGTCTAAGTATATCAAGCATTGGTTGAGGATATTTGAGTGAGGCTGTATGTACCTAATCCATACCATGAAAACAGGGAGTGGAGTTAATATTTGTTGGTGAAACTACATTATGAATGTCTGCACAAAGTCAAATATAATTTTCGAAACTACCAGGTATGTAAACAAAATCAAATAGAATACCTTTCATTATTTTCATAAGAAGTCAAACTTTCAAATGACATACCTTCAAATATCAAAGTTTCCTTTTCCTTCATATTGCCAAGCTTTTCTTGCAGTGTGGCCATATTTCTTGTTGCTTTTGCTAACCTCCACAGGAACTCTGAATTTCTTGAATACTGAAATGAAACATTAAAAAAATATGTACCAACACTGTGACAAGTTCCAAGAGGTCATTACAACTGAAGAGCATTATCTTGAAATTTAAGTTTTTGGAATATTTGTTTTATCAGCATGGGTGGCATTAGCAGCAGCATCATGCTGATAGTAATGACATAATGTGGTTTCTCTACATTCAGGCCTGTATTATCATACAGTGTAAACAAATAATATCTTATGTGATCCAGAAGAAGAAAACAGACAACTAACACATTCACATATGTCAGAAGACTGTGAAAAGTGATTCAAAATATATCAAGGGAAGACTGAATCTATAAGCACAAGGAGTTAAGTTAGAAGAGTTGCTGTGTAAACCTAAAGCCTGCCTTATGTCAAAAATGGGTTCCTGGGATCCATAACTTAGTAGAATCAATATATAGTGAGATTCCTTCTGACATCAAAGCCTTGGAAATAAAAGTTTTTAAAGCATACACAGATAATTTCCTATGACATCATGTCAGTGTGCACACTTCAGGATTTTGTATGCGAGAAGGCCATGGGAGTTGACATGTCCCTAACCTGTCCCCATAGTCCCAAAATAAGAGAATAGTTAAGGAGATAACTGTCAGCTCAGATATATCAAAATATCTTTCAATTATAATAAGGAAATATTTACAAAGCTATTCACATCCTACATAAGACCAAAACTAAAATATACCTCTAAGGTTTGGTCATTGCACTTAAAGAAGCACAAAGAGCTCATAGACATGGTCCAGAGGAGGGCAATAAAAATGGTGCCAGAATTAAAAGAGCTAAACTTCAGGGAAAGGCTGGAGCTTTGAGATTTACCTACCTTGGAAGAGAGAAGACTGAGGGATGACCTGATCATAACCTTTAAGTTTTTAAAAGAGATTGATGATGTGGATAGTGGACAGTTCTTCGAGATGTAAAGACAGAGCAAGCAAAGGACATAACATGAAATTAAGTGAGATATTTGCAAATAAAGATATAAAGAAATAATTTCATGGTACAAATACGGTGGAAAAATGGAACAAACTGACTGAGGACATGATTGGTGTACAGCCAGCATTTACAAGGAATAAGAGAGCAAGGAACAAGTATACCAGGATAGGAAAGGATAAACAAAGAAACTTTGAAAAGAATATCGTAGAAAAGGCAGAGGTAAATCCAAAGTAACACAAATTCATCTTAAGTAGGTTGTCAGTTAAAGATCATCTAATCTAGCTAAGGAATTCAGAGGGAAGAATTGTTAAGGATGATGTAAGGTTATGTAGGGAACTAAAATAAGTTCAAAAGTGTCTTCACAGTGGAAAATAATACATCCCTAAGAACAGAGAGATGAAATGGTGAGGAGGTTAGAAAACATGAAAATACCTAGAAAATACATTAACATAATCATGCATCATGATGCAAATTCCATGTCAATTTCTAGTCTCATCCAACTTGCACCTGACACAACTGTCTCTTCACTCAAAAGAAAAAATTCACCTAAAATTGAGTAATTCTGATTGATACATGAGATTCTAGCTTGTCATTCCTCAAAGCCTGCTCTCTCATGGCAATCCAACTCTACAGAGGTCTCTTGCCTGCCATGATTTTGCCAACCATGGCTTTGTGTGTACACATTTAGAGTAATGTATACCATTTTACCAACCACTACATCAAGTTCTGAGTAGGTAAAGTTTTCCATGGCACCATCAAAATTTTACCCATGAACTGGGCATGTGCGAAGTGGATGTGGGCTGCCTGTGGCCCAGCCCAGCAGACCAACATTTCTAAGGAGAGACAGGAGTGTCATAACCAGGCTATGTTGCTAAAACAAGCACTGAAATAGCTTTCTTTCCCTACACTACTTATTTTCTAATCTTTCTACCTTTACATATCTTTTCTAACAGGTACAACCTGCTACTTTTTAGAAAGTAGCTTTTCCACTTCCTCTAAAACTCTTATATCATTTTTTCTTCTTTCCTCTCCTCCCTTTCTCTTTAGCCCTCTTATATGTCTCATTTACGGAAAAAAAGAAAAAAAAACCAGCAATCTGATGGACTGGAGGTGCTTAAAGAATTTTTGACAGATCCTAAGTGATAATTTTGTGTTAAATTATAAAAAAATTAATCATCACTGAGAAAATGGATGATCAATTTTCCAACATTAATTCTTGTACCTACAACACTACATAGGAGCATCTAGATTTGCATAATTTGCCTCTAGTCAACAGCATACAATTTCTGGGGTAATAAAGAAAATAGTTTTATTATGTGACAACACAAGAAAGATATAAGTACTTACTTGAAATTCCTCACTTTTTAACAAGTTGTAGGCTTGTGTCTGGTCATCTCCCGAACCATCACACAATATGTCCACTTGTTCAAGCAGATGGCAAAGATGAGCCTCCTCCACAGACAAATCTGAGAGATGCTCTGCTTGTGTATCCTTAATTTCCCCAAAAGAAATGACTTCTTTGCTGGAAAAATAATACAGTTTTAAGGAAAATTTTAAAAAATGTTTCTGGATGAAAACTTATTTGCTAAGTGAAATGATGAAGCATGAATGGTCAAAACATTCCTTGAGCGAGTAGCACAAAAATATTGGCGTGTAGTATATCAAATCTCTGAATCAACAACAAATATTCAGGTTGAAATAATTCATCCCTTACTTCAATATTTCTTACTATGGATACAGCAAAACAGCACTAACTTATCCTCTGGTGACAGGTCAAAGAATTCATCCTCATCCTCATCAGGAGAATAGTAGTCTGTGTCATTGGCCTTGCTGCTGTCAGTGTCATAATCAGGGGCTGTTTTGTAACTAGCTGAGGTTGTGGTGCTGCTGAAGCTTACAGTCTTCTTGTGGAATGATGAAGGCCGAGATGAAGAAAAATCTGAGCGACTATACGCTTTATCAAGCTCTGGGGAAATCATACCATCATTCAGATCAATATACCCTGATTTAATGAAGCAATTTCTGGAAGAATATTACAAAATACAAATTATCAAAATAACTGTGTAGTAATCCACTTTTATGTGTAATTACTTATTCTTAAGGTACAAGTTCTAAAAGGAGTTCTAAATTTGTAGCACCCCATCCCTTGAGCTTTCTCTACCATCAAACAGCTTTTCATACTTATGTATGCTGCTGACATTTGCAGTTTCATTAAAAAATATGGTTGATTCACTCACTAACCTCATTTAACAAAAGCACTAATTCCAATTCTTTCTGATAAACCTCTCACCGACTCTAAGACTGTGATCAGGCCACCCTTTTGTCTTCTTTCAGCCATGATGAGCAAATTTATGGCCATAGTTCACTGTAAGTCAGCTCTCTTAATCTAGCTGGTGTTGGGAAATAGTTTCATCTACTGTGAAAACACTTTTAAACAGTTCATTCAGCTCCTCATGCATTTCTTCATCATCATCACCATCCTCTTTCTTAAAAAATTTAACTGCAATACCATCCACTCCAGCCACATTTCATTTTACATTAGACTGATGATGTGGACTGTGAATAGCTCTTCAAAAGATGTAGGGACAAAGCAACCAGAGAACACACCATGAAATTATTAATAGCAAGCAATTTGTTAAAAAAATATGTAAAAAAAAAAAGTACTTTATCAGGAAAACAGTGGTGGATAATGGAACAGAATGACTGAGGACATGGTTAATATAGTCAGCATACATAAATATAAGAAACTGTATGACAGTAGAGAATGTTCAAGAGATGGAGCCCCATGGGCATAAAATTACCTTCCCATAGTGTACAAACAGGCGATTGCAACCAGGCCCCACATTTATGCATACTCATTTTTTAATTCATACAGTTTTTAACCTGACACGTACTTTTCAAGAAATCTACCAATACATGTAATGAATTTATGTAATTTACCTTGGACATCCCAACCCGTATCTTTCTGTGCTAGACCTTGATGAAAAGAAGATTATACATTAATTACCCTGGTTCTGGTGGCTCCTAACAAGGAGTCAAGTGTTAACTTCTCAGTGCACAAATATCTTAAAATATGATAACATGCCTATATCAGTCATATAAACATTTTGTACTTATCTTAATCCATGAGTAGATAACCCACTCTGATGTAGGAGAGAGCATATTTGTGTCTTACTAGGTAGCTCAGTCCCAACATTGCTCAAAAGTTCTATCCTATAAGTCTCCGGGGTATTGCTATACAGTGAAACTTCATCAATTTGTGATGCTTGAGACTGTGACCCTTACATACTACTGAAAGTTGTGAATTAATCGAAATTACAAAAATATGTTCTATTTTTCACTACTTAGCAATATTCCAAAACATATGTTTTGGTCATTTGAAAAATGACACACACATATGTTGCCCACTGTGCCAGCATCAGACTGCCACCCCACGTGTGTTTGTAATCTTCCTGAAACATCTTCCTGAAAAATGGCATGGATGCAACCATTCAACTTTTATCTAACGGTAATACCTATTATCTCAAGCAGTCTTTGAGATCGCTAGGACTACTGCGGCAATTAACACTTAAGGAGAAGTGGATTATATCAAATGTGAGGAAATATAGACACCATTTAGAATACCATAAAATTTTTTACACATTCTGGAGTTAAAAACTGGCAAAACTGCTTCATAAATCTGGGCAATTTTCCAATGACAATTAACAAAAAAAAAATTAAATATAGAATATACAGTATAATGATTTAACTACTTGTATACTAGAATTAACCTAAAATTCTAAAAGTTTTATAGCCGTCTTTGCTGACAGGATTAGTAAAAGATGAATGTTAAACTATGTTTCCAGGGAGTTGTGGCTGTCAGTATTCAGAATATCATTACAATCCATTCCACTCATCCACTACCAGGACACTATTATAATGTGAACTGTCCTCCTGTGCAAGGCTTCCAAGTAGTTCACAATTAAAAGCCCTTCGTTGCCTCATTTATGAAAAGCTGCAACCAGAGGGCACATGAAACTATGCAAGAAACATGTCAGATGTCAGAAAATTGCCTGAGTAGTGGATAAGTGAAACAAGCCACATTAAGAAATTTTAGGTGCTGACAGTATATTTATATTTTTATTTATTTATTAACCACGAAGGTGGTTCTCCCAGGGTGAGGCTCACCACTGCACAGTATATAAAAGTTTAAAAAGTTCAATGGCAGCAAAGTTCAAGAGAGTAGGCCCAAATGAATGAAATGCTCCCTCACCATACTGTACAAATAGTTAAAATCAAGCAGTCACAAACATACTGACAAAAATCAGAATAAATACAGACAGACAGACTGAAAAAAATCAGATTAGTTACAGTATACTGAACTACAAATTGCAAAATGTGATTATGACTGCAAATAAACCTTCTTCATTTATACTCCTGCTTTCACATTGTTAACACATTCAAAAATTACATTTCATTACTTCATCTTTATACTCATCATGTTCTGTAAGTAAAGTTAACTGCTAAGCAGCAGACACTCACTGAAATATTTATCAAGAAGTCCCATTTTCTGAATTAAATTTAATTTAATCTTATAATGTAAGTGGAAAACAGAATATCTGTAATAATACATGGGAATACTAATAAGAGATCATTATTCCTATACGGTAAGCCTGTAACTATACTGTGTAGTACACACACTGCTCATACAGTGCCAATACATTGACTTTACAATACAATTAAATTACTGATCTTCACTGTGCCAGTACTGTTTTTAATAATACAATAATTGCACTCCTCTGACCAATATAGCTGTCTTTTCTTTCTGCCTCATCCACATGTAGATGACTGGAATTCTGTCCACAAATAAAGAATCTCTCCTTGCCACACATAACACTTGACAACACTTAACTCACACAGCTCGTTCTTCATAACCCTGGATTTTCCTTTTGTAAGCATTATGTGCTAGCCCTGCATTTTGGTAAAATGGTAGGAGCAGTAGACAGAAGTAGCAAGGTAGGAATATTTACGTAGGAGCATTGGGTAGAAACATTAGGTGGAAGTAGTCAGAAGGAAAATTAGGTAGGAGCCTCTGCAAACACTGCACTAGAATTGCCCTCTGCCAGTGGCCTGTAAAGGGTGAGGCACAAAAGGCTAAGAAGCAGCACTGGAGTTCACTAGTTATGGTGACTCTATTGCCATGACTATCCCTTGAGGGAGATCCAGAAAGGAACAGACATCAAAAATACTGATAGATAGATAGATAGATAGATAGGATGGGGTGGTTAGGAAGATAAATGCAAGGGTCTTTGAGGGGACGAGAGTATGCAGTTTGTAGAGGGTAAGGGAGCCTAGAAAGTGAGTTTGTTGTTGTTTGCTGATAACAAAGTACTGGTGGTATATTGTTGTTTGCTGATAACAAAGTACTGGTGGTATATCTGAGTAAGAAACTGCAAAAGTTAGTGTCTCAGTTTGGAAGCATGTGTGACACGAAAGAGTGAGAGTAAATGTGAATAAATACAATGTTATTAAGTTCAGCAATGCTGAAGAACAGGTTGGTTGGGGTATGAATTTGAACAGAGAAAGTCCTGAGGAAGTGGAGTGTTTTGGGTACCTGTGAGTCGACATGGCAGTAAATAGAACCATGAAAGCAATAACTGTGAGTTGACATGGCAGCAAAGAGAACCATGAAAGCAGAAGTGAGTCACAGGGTGGGTATGGGGGCTGAGGTTTTGAAAATATTGAGGAATGTGTGGAAAGATTTCATTATTTGACTGGTCAAAAATGGGTATATTTGAAGGTAAAATAATCCTAATGATGCTGTGTGGATGAGAATATGCAGAGAAGGCTTGATGTGCTGGAAATGAAATATCTGAGGACAATATGTGGTGTGAGGAGGTTTGACTGTGCAAATATCATAAGGATAAGAGAGAGATGTGATAATAAGAGGAGGGTGGTATAGAGAGCTGAAGAGGGTGTGCTGAAATGGTTTGGACATAAGGAGACAATGAGTGAGGTGACATTGACAAGGGAGTGTCAGAAGTGGAGGGGACAAAGAGATGGGGGAACAAACTTGATGGAAGCATGGAGAGAAAAGGATTTTGAAGGCTCAAGGCCTGAACATGCAGAAGGGCAAAAGGCACGCTCAGGAGAGAGTGAATTGGAGTGATTTAGCAAAGGCACGCTCAGGAGAGAGTGAATAGGAGTGATTGAGAATACATGGGGTGATGTGCTGTCAGTCGATTGAATGAGAGCATATGAAGCAGCTGGGAGAAACTATAGAAAGATCTGTAGGGCCTAATTGTAGATAGGGGCTGTGGGTTCAATACATTACACATGACAGGTAAACAATGGATTCAAGTGAATAAGGCCTTTCTTTGTCCGTTCCTTCACTACTTCACCAATGCTGAAAAAGGCGTGAAAAAATATTATCCTAAAATGAGCATCATTCCCCTTCTTTTTCAGCCAAATCCTGCTAGAGAGAAGATTATTTCAGCCACGTTACCTGTTTCTAATGAAGCTAAATCCTTCTTCACTTCCAAGATTGTGGCATGAAGGCTGGAAATCTGTTGTGTGAGGTGGGTGTGTTCATTGATACGAGTGAGAAGATATGCTGTACCAGCCCCAACTACCACTCCAGCACCCAGTGCTGCTATCACAGCAACCTTTGCAAAATATAATTTCCTGTTAGTCTATGAGTTGTTTCCTATCATAAATGAAAAATAAAAAAATCCTATCATAATGAAAAACATATAATCTATGATATAAAAACAATAAGCATCAGTTAAAAGTAATGAATACATAAATATACATGAATGAAATGAAAATGGAACCAGCTGCAGTGCAAAAAGTTATATAAGTATAATATAACATGGTTCAGATCAAAAGAAAAAAATTAATTATGCAATCTTCAGAGTACAGGAAAAAAGACATCTCAATACTACTGAGCAATATATATATACAATGATAAGAGAGGTGAGAGCAAAAATTTTTACATATACAGAAAGAAAAACCAAGAATGTTACTATAATCAGAATGTGAGTTTGTGGAGAGGCAATTTTGACATCTAAACATGATTACCAGTTTCTTAGAGGTAGACAGCCATTTCCACAAAGTGGGGTGTCCAAGGATAAACCTCAAATTTGTAGTTGGATATTATACAAGCACATACCGAAAGTAAACTGTGTAAAATCTCAAACAATGAGCTAAATGTTGGTTAATTCCACAAGACACAATATCTGCCACTTAATCAAGACACACTAGTAAGCTTATCACACTTCTGTAATCTTTCTATGTGAAAATCAAAAGTATCCATATGAACTAAGAAAAATAATGCAGTTTTGGTGGCCTCAAAACTAACCTTAGAGCTGACATTCAGTGTTAATGACTTGTTTCCACTCATCTTTGAATAGTTTGGCAAGCATTCACTTCACACAGTTTTGAAAATGGACAAGGCTGTGTCAAGATATTCGACCTGAAAATGAGAATCAAGCATAAATATAATTCATAATTGTCTATACAAATGACAAAACTTGATCTTAAGATCAATTCATTACATGTAAAAAGCTGAATGGCCAATCCCATAAGGGAGCTCTCATAGGGAACGGGCATCTGGGATATAAATAGATACATATAGAGTATACATGTTAGCACAGACTGAAAGATATGGAAACATGAACAAAAACTGCATGTTTGCCTACCCTCTTGTTTTTGCTGCATAACTGAGAGGGACTATCTTGTGGAAGCATTTGACATCTACACATGCCCCCTCCCCACTTCTACCCAGAACGTATCCTTGATATTGTGGTAAGAATTCTCAAAGTGAAGATATACATCTGTAAATGTTAAAGAGTTAAGTAGAAAGAAAATAAGAAAAGCAGTGTGATAGAAATAATCATATCTGTGTGACAATCTATCTAGCTATCTTCCTTAATTCTATTCCAATTCCATGGGTTTCATGAGGTACATGCAACCTTTCAAATCACTCACACAAACCATTGCTAGGTTGTTATAATAAAACGTAAAATTTCACATTAATAAATAAACTTTATAACACTTTCATCCCTCATAGGTTAATAAGGATGCATTCAAAAAATATCTTGGCAATTTTTGAAACTGTCAACTTTTGAACTTAATTGCTTATGGGAAAACTCGAATTACATTTGGTGTTTGCCTAAATCAACGCTATTTTATGCCTAAAACAGTTTTTTCCAATATTTCTTCTTACATATATACTTACCCTTATGTACTGTTCTATCAAAAAGTATAATACTGTGCAAAAAAAAGCTCACTAACTAAAACGTGATGTTAACCTGGCTACACAGTGGCAATGGTATTTTCCAAGGTTCAGATACTCACTATCTTCTAAAGAAAGAGTCCCCATTCTTTATCAATTAATTTCCCACCTTTACCAGCAAGTAATCAGTGTTCAACTGCAACTGCTACACATGGTAATCTTGCAACATCAAAATCTACTTCAAAGGATTAAAACACGAAATGAATAATAAGAAATGCATAACTATTTTGTACATTTTGAAATACAGAACAAAAACTGAACTAGCACATGAGGCTACTCATAACAGGCAAAATAAAACATTTTCAAAACCAAATAAGGTATATCAAATGAGGGCCAATAAAAATCAGGACTCATTCATCACGATACCATATTATGTTTCTTTCAAAATCATTTGCCCTTATCCTGAACCTTTATCTTTTTATCTATCTTTGCTACTAGTTTACCCAAATTGAAATGAAATGAATCCAATCCAGTCATCTCCTCAAACTTGCCACTGCACATCACAACATTTTTTTGGATGTTGCTCTCCCAGTTGCATATATTAAATTCCTTTCTAAAGGTATCCAATATTATGAAGTTTGCAGTTCCCTGTTCTAAGGGCTTACAGGTGGTGTGGAGGCAAGAAAAGGTAGGTTTTGGGTTCATCTTCATTCAATGAAACAAGTTTGGCCCTGACACAAGCAAAATTGGAAGCAGAAAGGAGTTTGTCACTGACTTGTTTGGGTGAAGACTGTGGTTGACTGGGGGATGATGAACTCCTGGACAGACAGTAAGGGATGATCTGTTGTTCTTCTGCTCTGTGCTTCATCAGCAAATCATCCTTCCAAAATAACTTATTCTACTTGAAATTTACTAATATTCCCTCACCCCAACCCTCATATGACCTTTTCATCAACCCCTGCACCTTCTCTTTACTTGCTGCCACTTTCTCATACATCTTCCAACCCTTTGCACTCCTTCCCTGTAAGTACCACCCACATACCTCTATCTATCTATCTATATCCCTTTGATGTCCATTACCTTTGGGAACTTCCTTAAGGGGGTGGCCAAGGCAAAAAGTTTCCAGAACTGTTGAAGTCCAGTGCTGCTTCTTAGCCTTTAATGCAGTGTTCTTAAAGGCTCCTATTCAATGTTCCTACCAACTACTACCAAATATTCCTCTCTTTTTCCCTTTCACTAGTAACTTCATCATCCCACCACTCACTGCCCTTTTTAACCTGCCGACTTCCTACATATCACATGCATAAAATCTGACCCTGTGTGGAACAGATCTCCTTATGCAATAATATGAACCCTATATCTTTACAGATTTCTAAACATCCAACAATCAACAGAACCCAAGAAAACCTCACCTAACCTCACTCATGGGCAATGATTTATTTAATATTCATGATCATAAGAAGTGCTACACCTATAATCCCACCTTTCATGTCAAGTCTACAGAGTAAAGTTTCCCATGGTCTTTCTTTTCCTCAAAATCCGTCAAGAAGAACACGTCTGTTTTCGTAGACATGCCTCAGCTACTTGGTGAGGATGTAAGTTATACTGATTGATATCTTACAACTACACTACTTACTTTCACACTACTGAACCCCACACACTACCTACTAAACATGTATCCAATCAAAATACAGTGCTCTTAATCATGCTCTGCATTCTCTAATTCATTAACATCACAAATCACAAACAATATTTAGTTTAAATCGTTGCTGAGGTATTCTTGACAATCTCCAAATCAAGTACCTACTATCTCTATTCAAATACAGCGTTGTACCACAGCAAAACGCAATCAGAATAATTCCTATGTGAATGAGGTAGCGTGACAGTTCATAATTACTTCCTAGTTCGTTCAAGTGGTTTCATAAACACAAATATTACCTTAATTATATCCTGTCATACGTTAACACCTCCACCACTGAAAATAAACCTCGTGCTAGAATTTGTATCCATATATAAACAACTTTTTCTTCATACCGTCACAGATGATGGCTATGAAAAGATTTCATCGTGGGGTCAATTGTAGAGAGAGCTCCACCCCTCACCAACCCTACGACATCAGCTGATCCATGTCAACAACTCAACATACCGGACCGGTCGACCTCTATGCCAGCATGATCGTACACTTCACCCAAAACTTAACGTACTCGCTATCTAAACCTCTATCGTATATCGTATTTCAACTTAACTGTTTATCTCTGCCCAGCGGATGCAGTTACCAGATACTGCATCTGTTACTTATAAAGTAAAATTCACCTGTATATATCATTGCTGCTGTGAACTTACTAATAAAGTTTACAATGTACGTAATAAAAATCTCATTTGTATTGATCACCACATGTATGTCTTCCCTAAAATGTATTAAAGTTCCTCGTACACTGTATAAAAGCTAGGTTTTTCTGATTTATTACCTTGATCAATTTCTTATCAGTGCTTTCCACCTAGGGGTCGTCAACCCTAGTTTTACCAAGTCAGGAATATTGCATAAGCGGCCGACGGAACTTCGTCCAAAATATGTTATGTCCTGCCGGCAAGCTTGACCTGATTAACGGTATTTTAGGAGAAAGCGTAAGCAGTGATACGCGGAGAGAAAGACTCGATGGAAAGTTACATTATCTTTAAATCATCTGATTGTGGTAAACATATCTATTCATGCTAGCCCGATTTATCAGGAGTTAATCTCTCCCTCTCTCTCTACCTACCTATATC
>JAUTXX010317756.1:1955-13721 GCA_032273605.1 Panulirus laevicauda | reverse complement strand
TATTAGTAATCTTGCACGTCTAAAGCAGAAATAATTCGAAGAGCGTTTTTGGCTGTCATTTTAGTAAGTTTAGCGCTTTTTGGGAGTGAATCTAGCGCCATCTGAAATTTTGAGTTGGCAACTCTGGCGCCGAGGCAATACCACTCAGGGTTACAGTAACTGCAAAAAAGTCTTTGGTTGGTAATGTTAGAGCACGTGCATGGACATCTTAGGACAAAGTTCTTAATTCGTTGGTCGCCTGTGTTACGTTTCCAGGTCTAAGGTACGTTTAGAAGGGGGGGCCCTATGCATGATTACCGTAATAATGTTTGTGTTTAGCGTATACCTTTGGTAACGCTTGCTTTGAAAGATCCTACACCAGATGAACAGGGGAATGAGATGAAAGTTGACCTGATCACATCACCTCAGATTTTATGGGATTGATGACATGGTGAATAGTTCTTTGAGAGATGAAAGGATAGAACAACAGAGGACATAACATGAAATTTGTTTAAAAAGATGTGGTGAGGATTGTTATAGGATGAGGTTGGATGGTGAGTGAAGTAGAAAGACAAACGTGGTCACTGCAGACAGACTCCAAAAATTTATAAAGAATGATGGAAGAGAGTGTTCAAGAGATGGGGTACCACTAGTGTAAAACTATTTCTTGTTACAATACAAATAAAGGATTTCAAATATTCAGTTACACAATGCATCAGTCTGTCCACAGCCAAGCCAGCTGTTCATCTTCCCTCTGTCAGGTTGATGAATCATATACCTATTTGCATATTTTATGTATTTTATGAGTCCATCTAGTTTTTCCCTGCATATTGCATAACTTGGCTTTTTTTCTCTTCTGATAGAAATTTAAGTTTGGATTGCTCACTTCATCCCTTACAGCATTCCATGTGGCCTCAGCAGTTTCTGCACTGATTAATGGCTCAGCCCCTTAATGATGTGATCTGAGATACTAGCTTTGCTGACCTCAGAGTCGGTTATCTTAGTCTTTCTAACCTCAGATTCGGTGATTTGAGCCAAGTTATTTGTTGGTGTTTCTTGTTGGTTTGTCTAACCTGAATTTGTAATTTGTTTCTACTTTTCTTATTCCACAAAATTTGTTAAAGTCATTAGACCAGATTTTTGTTGGCTCATGTTTGTTTGAATTACTCAAACAACTTTTTTTATTTTGTTGTTAAAACTTCATTAGATATATCATCTTGTCTTGGGTTGTGTCATTGTTAAATGTACAGGGTGAACCAAAAGTCACTGTGTGCCTATACTGTAAATTTCATCAGGAACATCTTTCCAATGGATTTGTTGCATGTCTGCAAACAAGGAAAGACATGTAGATGCTTGTTTACTGGCACATGGGTGCCATTTCCAACATTTGTTGGAATTTAAGTATTTGGAAATGTATTTGTATTAATTTACAGACTCTAAATATACTCATTGGATACTGTAGGTGAACACTGACTGCTTGAAGGCATTGAAACCAGAGCTCTCTGTCCACAACCTGGCCCCATAGACTTTTCTGTAGTTTCCCCTACCCATTTCAAATGCCTTGGTTCACCTTATTGATGCCATGTTGTTCCCTGTATACCATGTCTTTGTAAACATTAGTCATCTATTTCTTCCAGGTCAGATTTCCTATCAAGTCATCTTCCTTCTCCAGTTGACTATATTGTCCTTTGGTATCACTGTCATGCTACTATGTTCCCCGTTTCCTTTTGTGGTACTGGAATTGATAATCCAGCAGTTCTTCACAGTCACTTTGTGTCTATTTCTGGTGTTTTATTGGTTCATCTGGGTGTATGTTTTGTTTATATATCTCATTGATGAATAATATACTTGCCCTGATTTGGTATATTTATCCACTCTTAAAGTCATTCATTCCCATTTCACACTCATTATATTTTATTGGAGGTTGTTTGTTATAGTATTCTCCGCAACTTTTTACAGTAAAAGCACATGTGTTTGCTAAAAATTTTACAATTTGTAATACTTGTATACTTGGCTAAACAGGTTTCCCATTATGTATCTTGGTGGAAAATAGATTTGAAAGACTAACTCCTTTCACTGTGTATCCTTGACAAAACATATGAAACTTCAGAGCTGTAGTACCCCTTTTTTTAAGTGACAAAAGAGTTTTGAAGGTGATGCTATAAAATGAAGCGAAGAGAGAAAATATACAAAGTCACTCCACATCAGTTGTACCCAGGTAGTGGCCAATATTTACCCTTTTGCTGAGTCAGACTCGTACTAATCTCACCCCTGCATTGGTCAGTAATGGAATTTGCATCATGCAAATTGTACCCTGTGATTGATGATGCTTTATGCATTATCAATAAGTGGTTTATACTATTTCTTGTTTAGGTTATGGGCTGAGCAAGAGCCAATATCAGAAGGTATTTCTGTACTCACCCAAGCTGAGTATGGTTATGAGCAGGCATGCAGCATCCTCTACTGCCAGATCTTGTACCTGTCATGTTCTGGATGATACAAAATGTGTCATCTCAAGTAAAGTTAATAATCTCACTCCCTCAATGGCCAATGATATGATATGCATTGTGCAAATTTCATCCTCTCTGATCGATGATGCTGTATTCATTTTCAACAAGAGGTTTTAATGTTTCTTGATTAAGTTATAGTTAAATTACAAATTATGTACATGAGGGTATTCTGCATAGAACACCATGCCAACCAGTTTTGGAACTTACCACCCTTCTCACACAGGTTGGGCAGGTATGTAATTAAGCCTGCTGGGTCACCACTGGGATTTCCTATCTGTCACTTGCTGGAAAAGGGAAAGGGTTAATCCTTAGTAACCTCAAGACAAATACTTCTTGGAATGATGTAGATTGTCATTGATTTTACATAGCATGGTTTATTTTGGATAGGTAGCTTTAGGTTGACAACACTGGTAAATAGATAACCACAGCTATTGGCTACAGCAGTTTTAATTGCAATATATGCTTGCATATACCTCAGAAACACTCAGGCAAATGAGCACACACACTACTGTATAGGCTCTGCTGAAAGTATAGACAAGCCTTTCATTTTCGTCCTTTTGACCAAGGGGAAATTAGTAACAGGTATCAAAGTCGAGCTTTAGGTGCACTGCAGTACTTGGGTGACAGATTGAGGAGGTAGGAGGGTCTATACTGTGAAATGCAAAGGAAATCAAATAGTAACAGACGACTGGGTTTTTTAAGTCAGTTTGTGATAGTGGAAGAGGTCAGAAATCCAGAGATTAGTATAGTAAGATGAGAAAAGCACAAAGATGTTGTACGGAGAAATACCAGAGGCTTTTACATGTAACAAAGGAGGTACAAATAGTGTCAGTCATTGATCCGAAGTGAGGACTTTATCATCCATTTGTAAACATACAGTATCTCTGGTAGTGCTGTCAGCTACTGGTACTCTAAGTGGTAAATCACAGTAACGATCCTGGTGAAGAGAAAGCACTTTGCCTCATTTGAAGTGAAAGGTGTGACTGAGTTTGTATCATAACTGTAAGTGAAATAAAACAAATCTACTCAAGTAGCTGCTTTGATTGCAATTATCAAAGCCTTTAATTTTTGATAACTAAATGTAATCATCTCTTAACTTTCTCTTTCTTTCATACTTGATCGCCATTTCTCACATTGGCAATGTAATACCATGAACAGATGAAGAAAGGTTGCATTTAGTCACATCCATTCTCAAGCTGTCATGTGAAATGCATCAAAACCACAGCTTCCTGTCCACAACCAGGCCCCACAGACCTTCTCATGGTTTCCCCTGGCTGCTTCACATTCCCTGGTTCAGTACATTAACATGTTGACCCTTGTATTCCACATTCCAGTTCACTTTATCCTATGCATGCCTTTTCACCCTCTTGCATGTTCAGGCCCTGATCACTGAAATTTTTTTCGCTCCATCCTTCTGTCTCCAATTTGGTCTTCCCCTTTGACACATATATCCTTTTTCAACCTCTCCTCGCTCGCTCTTTTCATTCCTATCTACTTCCACATACTCTTGGATTAAGTCTTAGCATGCTACAGTGAATAGTAGCTTTTACATAATTATAAGCTCATATTAATTTTTCTTTTTTCCACACCACATTACTCTAAGAAAATTCTTCTTTGTTTATCCTAAATTACATCTCTTCATAGCACAGTGAAAAGCAAATCCCTTCTCATCACCTGAAATACTTCTAAATAATTCAGTCAAAATATTTCCCCATTTTTTATGGTCTACCTTGTCTTGAACCTTTATTTTGTTACAATTTAGTTAATTAAGCAGATTGTATAATGTTTAGTAAAATTATGCAAAATAATGAATGTGTCTTAAAGAGAATGAAGTGAGGAAATAGAGATGCTAGGAAAAGAGCGATTGAGAGAATTAAAATCAAGAATATATACTATAATAGAATGAACAACACAAACATACATTTGAACAGAGGGAGCAAGGTCCTGATACAAATGCTCATCGATTAAGTAATAGCAATATCAAGGGGTGATATGCTGTCAATGGGCTGTGCCAGGTCATATGAAATATGACCTGGCACAGCCATGGTAAGTTCTCTAGGGCCAAGTTTTAGATGGGGTCTGTGGTTTTGATGAGCTAGAGAATGGATGAGTAAATGAGTTCTTTCTTCATCATTTCACTACCTTGTCAACGTGGGAAATGACAAGTATGAAAAAAATCAAGCATATTGCATTTATTAAAACATCTACTTAGGAATGTGATGTAATTTAGTCTAGTATATAGGAGTTTCTTATCTGACTGCTTTGTTTTTTTGGATCTTATTGGATACATACATTGGTTACTGGGTTCTGCTCTTATGGTATGTTTCAAATAAGACTAGTAATTAGTTCCCATCCATTTATTCACAATATACATCACAAATATACACAGTAGTCTGGAATGTTAAATCAACGGCTAGTTTTTAAATTCCTTGTGCAGAGACAAAATTTAACAATGTTTCATCTGGCATCAACTAAACCTCTATACCACCTAACAACACTGACAGAAATAACAACAATCGTTTCATAGTCAAATTCACTTCTAGCAGAAGTATACAGCAGTTTTTATAATGTACTTAACTGATTTTAAAAAAATGATCCATAATTGGGTGAACACATTTCACAGAAATAACTTCAATAATTACAGAAAGTGCTTCCAGGGAAAATGTCAAATTAGAAAGTTTTCAGTTCTTTAAACTGATGGTATACTTGACTAGAGTATCACCTGGCATTGACAACACCTCTTTACTGTAGTCTGGAATATCAAATTTAAGGCTAAAATTTTTCTTTCCTTTTCCAGGAACAGTATATCCCACAATTGGCACAAACAAAATCTTTGTACCACTTTACAACACTGACAAAATTAACATTCCTTCCAAGAATATCATACTTGCTTTCTTAGCTGAAAAAGCAAGATTACTGAATTTTTAGATGCTAATATTCTAATAGTATCAAAATTAAATGCTTACTATAATAATTTTCAATGATCCATAAGCGAACAATATGTGACTGCCATAACTATATGGAATGATCTAAGAAAATGCTTCCATAGGAGGAATGTCAAATGAGAGAGGAGAGAAAGATATTCAAATTACTTGTACAGATAGTTACGTCCACTAGACATATCATCTGATACCTGATACTGGTTACACCTCTACATATCACCAAAATGTATTCCTTAGAAATATTGTTGCTCGTTTGCTTCCTTAGCTAACAAAGCAAGGGAGTTGTATTTCTGACCACAAACTTATTTCAAGACTTTCATAATCATACAAAATAATTCACTTTTTACTACAAGACTAAATTTTAATTAGGTAGCATAAAAACAATACCTGACTGTTGTAACATGGTAGAATAACAACATATTGCATACATGGTGATAGGATGTCAATATTTTGGCAAGCTTCCATATATGGGCACATACAGTTAATTCTAAAATGAGTGTATCATCTGGTATCAAGTATACCTTCATAATTGTGAAAATCTATGCAACTGACAATAAGTAATCATTTCAATATACTCACTTTCTTAGCTAACAAAGCAAGATAACATAGTTTTATACTGGAGTTCCTTAATTATGTCAATGTACAACTATATAAAAGAATCTTGCTCTTACAAAGATTTAATTTTCCAGCATATAAATAATAATATATAATTTACAAGTGGCCCACATGATTTGTAAGATGGTGAGGAAAACATATAATTGCCATCTGGTGGAATGACCTTAGAAAATGCTTTTATATGGCATTTTTCCCCAATTAACTTGACAACTTAACCCTCAGCATGTACCATACTTACTAATGTGTTTTGTTTGCTCAAGAGTACATCTACATAAAATAATCTGTTTTTACAAATGCATGTAATGTACAGCAGTGGGTATATTAACAAAGTCAAAAGAGAGAAAAGTACCACTAATTAGCATATGTTCCCCTTAATCTCTGAAGTTACTTAAGGCCTGCCAGATGTTCTAAGAAATCTTATCAATCTTTTGTGTCCTTGACTTCTCTCTCCTTTTATGTGTCCAACAGTGGGTACACAATTAAGGAAGTCTAGGAGAGAAAAGCACCAATAATTAGCTTGTGTTCCCTCTTAATCTTCGAGATTCCTAAAGGCCTGCTGGATGTTTTCATATATTTCATCAAAGTCTCTCTTAACCTTTACCTCTCCCTCCTTGAAAGCATCCTTGAACTTCATGGAAGACAGCTCAGAAAGAATCTGACTCATCGAGTCTCGAATGATCTGCCACGTTACCTGCAAATGGAAAACATTTCACTAAAAGTACCAAAATGGCCATTTGGAACATAAGCATAAAGTAAGGATTTCTATTATAACCTCTTTTACATCAAAATTATGATAAAAGTCTTCGTAGTAACCTGACATTTGTTTTGTTGAAAAAGTCTCCATAGAAAACTTATTGCTATTTGTCTTGTTCATTGCACAGCAATATATCTTTACTTATCTTCAATTCAGTTTACTTGAAGTAGATCAAAAGTACATACAGTCTTTCACTTCACTTAAAAAAACTTATTTTTTTTTACTATTAATGCTGAGCTGATGAATGACTAATGACCAAAGCTGCAGATGTGACAGGTGATTCTAAAATTATTTATTATTCATAAGAAACTATCTTGATTAGCTTTGCACACACACACACACACACACACAAATACTTCAGTGACCACAAAAAAATCATGCCACTAACATTCTTATTTAAAATATCTCTTGGTCTAAGCAGTTCACAGCTCTAATATATTGCCATATACCTTCTTTATTTATTCTTTAAAAAGCACAACTTTACCATTTAAGACATTCATTTCCTCCTCTTACTTATTCCCTATCTTGACCTAAATAATCTTTAACATCTGTACATTAAAGCTAGGCCAAGCACTACTATAAGGACTTCTTCCTTATACTATACAAAATTTTCCCATTTATTTTGTCAGTTTGTATGAAAAAGTCCTGGTGTTACTCAAGACCTTTCTAAAGGTTTCTGCAGACCAAGGCTTCACTTGTCTCATAATAATCTCTTCTCATGGCCAGGCTCATAAGCACTCGTCCATTTTCTCACTTATCCCTCAAAACCCATCTTCAATTTTACCCATACCAGTCTGCAGCTTCCTTCCTTTCATTCTGTCACACATTCCCATGACTCCTGCTGCAGCAGTTGTGCTGCCCCTTCCTTAGCTCTCATCTGTAACTAACTCCTGACCTGCAGCCTATGACATTCCCAAACCATTCTTCCCCAATCCCTTGAGCTTTGCTCAACACAGATGTAGATTATCCAAGTTCTTTTCCTCATACTACCTATCTCTCCTTTCTTCTGTTGTTTACATCCCCCACCCCCATGAGTCTGCAGTCTGCAGGGGATGAGAGAGCCTAGGAAGGGAGTCAGTTGCTGTTTTGCTGATGAACCAGCGCTGGTGACAGATTTGAATGAGAAACTGCAGAAGTTGGTGACCGAGTGGAAGAGTGTGTGAAAGGAGGAAGTTCAAAGTAAAACTGAATAAATGTAAGGTCATTAGGTCTGCAGGGTTGAGGAGCAGTTCAGTTGGTGTGTGTCTGAACAGAGAAAAATTAGAGGGAGTGAAGTGATTCCGATACCTAGGTGAACATGGAAGCAAATGGTACAATGGAAGCAGAACCGAGTCACAGTATGGGTGGGGGTGGAGGCCAAGGTTCTGGGACCATTAAAAAATGTGTGGTAGGGCAATTAAGTGTACGTTTGATGGCATAGTAACCCCCACAATTTTATATTGTGAGGCTTGGGCTACAGATGATTTTGTGTGGTAAGTGGTGGCACTGTTGGAAGTTAAATATGTGGTGTGAGGGGGTTTGATCAAGTAAGTAATGAAAGTGTAAGAGAGAGGTGTGGTAACAAAAAGAGTGTAGCTGAGAGAAGTGAAGAGGATGTACTGAAATGGCTTGGACTTATGGAGAGAATCAGTGAGGAAAGGCCAACAAAGAGGATATATGTCACAAGTGTAGAGAACAAGAAGGGGGAACCAAATTGGAAATGGAAGGACAGAGTGAAAAAGATTTTAAGTGATTGGTGCCTGAACATGCAGGAGGGTGAAAGGTGTACATAGGAAAGAGTGCACTGGAACGACATGGGATACTGGAGTCAACATGCTGTCAATGGACTGAACCACGGCATGCAAAACGTGTGGGGTAAACCATGGAAAGGTTTGTGGGACCTGGATGTGGATAGGAAGCTCTGGTTTTGGTACATTACACATGACAGCTAGAAACTGGACATCACCCATCACAACAATCATCATTTAAACATATCCCATGACCCTTCATACCCATGATGCAGCTGATCACCTACCACACATTTGCCCAGCCCTCTCTCCACAGACAATGTCCTCTCCTTCCAAACAATCCTTAATGCACCCAAGACATCAGTGTCCTCACATATTGTTCACCAAAGTTGTCATAGTTCTACCTGCTTCCATGTCCACAAGTCAAGTATCTATAGTACTCCACTTCTCCCTATCCAGATTCTCGCTCAGTCCAATGTCTTGTTCCATTGCTAAATCTCATAACCTTACTTTTGTTTAACCAATTCTCAATTTCCTCTTTATATATAAAACATTATTCATAATATTAAAATAAGACTCACTTTATTATCACTCTGGGCTGTGCGGTTGACAATCTGTCGTGACATATCATAAAATGCAATGATATTTTTCATCATTCCAACAGTCTTGTAAAATGGACAGAAGGGATCATACGTAGTGTAAGAATTCTGTTGGAGAAAGTCATCTTTGATTATCCTGGCTACTTCAAGTGTTATCTTGTCAGCATCGGAGAGGGAAGCCTTACCGACCAGCTGCACAATCTCAGCCAAGTCATCCTCTTCTTGCAGGATCTCCTTCATCTTGGTCCTGAAATAAAAAAGCTAGAGCTATTACAGAATTACATTTGCAGATAACTAAAATAATTAGTACCCTGTGTCTCAACAGTAAATACTTCCTTGTATCTAAAGGGAAATGGCAAATACTTATGAAAAATATATCATATGAGACTGAGTGTGAGCGAATGTGGCCTTTTCTGTCTGTTTTCCTGGTGCTGAGGTAGGGGGTAGTGATGGTGTTTCCTGTTGGGGTGGGGTGGTGCCGGGAATGGGGTGGGAGTTGGGTGTCTGGAAATCCTCCCCTCCACTTTTTACCTTTCCAAAAGAAGGAACAGAGAATAGGGCCAAGTGAGGATTTTCCCTCTAAGGCTCAGTCCTCTGTTTTTGACACTACCTTGCTGATGAAGGAAATGGCGAGAGTATGAAAAAAATAGAATACACGTATATGTATATAAAGACCTCGCACAAAGGGGCCATTGACAATGACATGTACAGCATCTTGCTGGGGGAACAGTGCAAAACATCTGGGATGAAGAAACTGCTTTTGGATGTCAATCTTTTCATATTTTAGATACTAGTCTATAGAAATTGGTGTACAGTAAATCCCCATTCTAATAGATCATGGGGGAGGGAAGAAAGGTTACTTATCTCAGACTGGTGGACAATGACTAAGCTATGCTTGTTTTGTCCTTACATTTCTTTTTAAAATATCTTTGCAGGTTTTATGGCACAAAAGGTTACACTATTAAATTATTGTAAATCAGGGTTCAATGTAAACTATCTGTATGTGTATAGAGAACACTGTGTGAATAAAACAGGGAAAAAATGCACTGAGGTGACATGCAATTAGCTGTCTCTCACATATTCTCCTGATGCCCAGCATCCCAGAATGAGGGCAGGAACTAATGGACTAACCCATTACATCCCACACTCAGTCCAATGGGCTTTTAGTTTATCAGATGTAATCTGCAGTGTAAGTCTTTTATGGAAGTCTTAGAACGGGGGTTTACTTTTAAACATATGTGATTTGTAGTTTCAGTTTCATATATCTGAATACTGTTACGAATGAATATCAATTTGTTAATAAAAAAGGTTTGTTTTGGCCCAAAAGGTGTTTGTATTGTAGAGGTGTCTTATATTAGTGTGAAATGTACAGTGCTTCATCCACATCAGTTCAAAGTTTCAAATAATGGAGCCACAGTCACAGATTGCAGGGAAAAATTACAAACCTGTATGTAACAAATTCTGGGTATTTAGCATCATAATGCTCTTCAAGAGCACGCAGGTACTTGGAATATGATTGTAACCAGTTGACTGATGGGAAGTGTTTACGCTGAGCTAACTTCTTGTCGAGACCCCAGAACACCTGTACAATACCAAGAGTGGCAGACGTTACAGGATCTGAGAAGTCACCACCAGGAGGAGACACAGCACCAACGATGGTCACAGAACCTTCACGTTCAGGATTGCCCAAACATTTAACACGACCAGCACGTTCATAGAAAGAGGCAAGACGGGCACCCAGATATGCAGGATAGCCTGAATCTGCAGGCATCTCAGCTAATCGTCCAGAAATTTCACGAAGAGCCTCAGCCCAACGTGAGGTGGAGTCAGCCATCATGGAGACATGGAGGCCCATGTCACGGAAATATTCAGATAATGTAATACCAGTGTAGATTGAGGCTTCTCGGGCAGCTACAGGCATATTTGATGTGTTGGCAACAAGACAAGTGCGCTTCATAATGGATTCTTTCTTCCCATTCACTTCTAACTCCAGCTTTGGGAAATCTCGCAATACCTGTTGAGAGAAGAAATCTATTATCTACTGCTCTATAATCAATCTATGTACATGATTATATTTTGGCATAATCTGAGTAGCTGAATTCCTCTGAATATCCAAATCCTAATATAATGAGCACAAGGCTGTTTGTTTATATTGCAGGAACTTCAGGCATAACTCATATAATGTTGTAGATACATTCCCAAGGCTCACAGAATGATTCAACTCTGGAAAAAATACATTATATCAATCTATGTGAGAAATGAAATTTGAGAGTGATGTATATTTCAACCTGTTGCTAAACACCACATAGGGAGAATTGTTAAGATGGCAGATTATCTGCTTCTCGTAAAGATGCATTTAATACTCTTCTATTCCAGGTACCCACACCTCTCCTGAAGTGAACCCATGGAAAAAGGCTGGAGGTGTATGGCACATGAATTTATTATATTAAATTTTTCTTGCTGTAGTTGATCTATCTATATCTCTGATGCTCATTCTTTTCAGGAATTCCCTCATGGGAGATTTACAGATTTTGCAATGACCTTGAGAAAGTGTTCTAAACTGTATTATAAGGAAGGGGGGAAAAAGATTGCAATAGGGAGCTAGACCTGGGTAAGTTTGCTGATGTGAAAGGAGAGATA
>JAUTXX010317645.1:0-13721 GCA_032273605.1 Panulirus laevicauda | reverse complement strand
TACTCGCATGGAAAAGTAGTTCAGAATTTTTTTTTTTTCTTTCAAGCGGTGGTGACCTTTTTGTTTTTTGAAGCGCCCCCTGGGCGCCTTCCCTTGGGGGGTAGGGGAGGGGGCGTGGTGGTGTCCAAGAGGTCACGAGATGCCAATCGCCTGCAGGAGGGAGATGCCCCAGACGGCCTCGTCCTTGCGCTCCCTGCCCGGGGTGGTCGGGGGTCCTCCTCTTCTGCTCCCCCTACCTCGCCCCTCCTCCTCCCTTGTTGGTAATGGACGGTGGGCCAACCATTCATCAACTGGTTGACATGGGGAGGGAGAGGGAGGGGGAGGTGTGTGTGTGTGTGTGTCTTCGTCTTGCCTTCCCGCCGAGGCTAGTTCGACCCGACCACCTTTTTCTTTTTCCTTCCACCCACCACATCTACCCAGACCTATACCACTTCCGTCTCCCCCTGCAGGTGACCACCTCCTCCTCCTCCCACCCCACCACCCGATCAGGCAGTGATTGAGACGGACACTCACTTGGCGGGGGTGGGGTGTGGGGGGGGGATTAACTACTTAGGAAGATGACGTCAGATGACGTTTAAATCCTTTTTTTTCATCAAGTTTGAAGCAGAACTCTGTACTTGTAAGGTTGTTGTCTGGCGTGAGGAGGTTGGTAGTACTGGTCGAGGGAGGAGGGAGGAAGGGATGTCCGCTGTTCAGGAAGACCTAACTGTCTTTTGACCATTTCCTTTTTTTTTCTATACCTGATCTTTACACCCACTTACCTCAAGCTCTGCTTATCTTCTCTGAGCACGATCGTCCGGCCCTTGATGCATAACGGGGCGGCCCTTCACGAGACAACCTATCTCTCTCTCTCTCTCTCTCTCAAGGTCTGTTTTTTTTTTTTTTGGATCCGACTCACAGCACTTCATCTTTAGTGTTGTCTTACCTGTTTATTTCTTATTTATTATTCCTTTCCACGACAATGGGCGGAAGAGAGACGAGGCCCAGATGTGAAGGGCAAGACAGTTGAGATATATAGATTAGATAGATAGATAGATAGATAGATAGAGATAGATAGATAGATAGATAGATAGATAGATAGAGAGAGAGAGAGAGAGAGAGAGAGAGAGAGAGAGAGAGAGAGAGCAATAACCCGGTCATACGAGGAATGTTGTGTTGTGTGGTGATTCACCACAGGATTAAAACGGGAGTCGCCACACTTTACCCGGGATTTATACTTGGTGCATCATTGGTATTAACTGTATATGCCTGTTCCTAAGGTTTACCTGGAGTTTACTTACCATTTGGTTTACCCTAAGTTAAAACTTCAGGAAGGCCGAGTTGAAATGCAGGTCATATGGAGGTTTACAATGGTGGCTGGAGTGTCTTGAAGGATTTCAGAGTTTACTTTTGGTTTACATTTTTTTTAATGCAGGTTTTCGTGGGTTTACCTGGCCAAACACAACTTTATTGCAGGTTTATTTGGGGATTATGTAGACTGCTTACCAGTAATTTGTTACATAAAATTCACTTTTTATTAATTTTGCAATATTCATTGTGTAATCATTCTTAATAATGTGCTTATATCCTACATAATATTAGTTCACCAAAATAATGTTAAAATTTTTCATCTGCATTCAGTAGACCTTACGTTTACGATGTAAACTTTTCGAATGTAACATGTTTTCCCCTCAAGTTTACCCCCCTCCCCTTCCTCCCCCAAAAAAAATTAACTGACGAACACCTGGGGCATTGTCTGGGTCACTTCTTCCTTTTAACCTCTGTATTTTACACCCAGTGACCCACCTTCCCTCCGACTGACCTGTTTCTCTCCCACTACAGTCAACCAACATTGACCTTATGTACTTACCCAAGTTTTTTTCCTCCCTTTAAACATTCGCGTGAAAAAAAAAAGAAAAAATCCGTTCCTTGACAAATTTAAAATTCCCCCATTGCAGTTCCGGACAAGTGCGGATTTAGCAGGTGGTGATATCATTGCAATTTATGCAAATTACTTCAGCAAGGTGCCCAGAGTTTCAGGCGGCATTAATATTCCTAATATACCTGCCCTGGGAAAATTTGCACGTTCACCTAGGTTATGAGGGGTCATAATACACTGCGGACGGGGGTCAAATCTCACTCTCTTGTGTTTCGCCTCGAGGATTGTCTTAACCCACTCCTGCTGCTACAATTCTCTGTTATGTGGTGTATCGCTTTGTTCACACATCCCCACCACAACAGGAGACTTGTTCTCCTGACGGAGTTGTTCTTCTTCTTTACCTGTGTTATGATAATGGTTCGAGACGATGCTCAATACAGCGGTATGTGTGAACATTCTTCATATATTTGGGATTTGGATGGTTTACATTGGATGATACATGGCGGCATTATTTTTTTTTTTTTTATTGGGTAGGGATCATGTTCCATCTCGGCAACGCAAAAGTACTGTATGTTAAATTTGTACATTTTTTCTACTTTACGTTATCTACTTTTAGCTTAACGATATAGTTAACTGAACTAAGGAACCCTGAGCTTAACAGAGTCACTTTCGGAATAACAGATAAATCTGGATTTTTTTTTTTTTTTCAATTTAACGAAGTAACACCTACTATGTCTCCGTTTATTCTAACAACAAATTCATGTAGGTAGCTCCAACTCTGGGAAGGTCTCCTCAAAAGACCCCGAGGTATATGGTGATTATATTGTGAAGCCAAGTTCTACTCTCAACGATCTTTATAAACTATGATTCTACGGGGACCAGTTAACCTGAAGATTTAGCTTCTGTTTTAAGTAACAAATACATAATCCTATCCATAGTAGCAGCCGGTAATCTAAGCAGTTGCGGCGCATGCAATCAGGCAAAGTTTAGTGCTTGTCTGGATATGTCAGAGTGTATCTGTTTTGTCCGTGTTAATGTATTTGTTAGGGGTTGGAGGGATCTGTGAGCAGAGGATACTGTAGTGTGAGGCATGGGTAAGTTTACTTCTGCTTGTGGGTTAGTGGTTAGTTATTGGGAGGTAGGGGTTCAAGTGCTGTTGCATAGAACTGGGTACCAAGCATGTTGAAATGGGCCTACATATAGGGAAGATCTTTGTTTCACTGGGAATGTGGAGGTTATATGTGTTTCCTAGTAAGTCAGTGACTGTTGTCAGCGCTCTACAATATGTGCGTGGTTTTGGTTCATTACAGATGACACCTAGAGAATGCATGTGAGCAAATGCGGCCTTTCTTCATCTGTTCCTGGCGCTAACTCGCTAACGCGAGAAACGGCGATCAAGTATAAAGCCCCCCCCCCAAGAAAACTTGCACCCTTTCATTGAACAAAGTCCTGTGTTTATATAACAATACCCATACCAATACTTAAATGGAAGTTTATTGCTAGAAAGGTATGTTATTTATTCATAATTCCAAAATATCAGTAATACTACTCAAAACACAATCATTATACAAGTATGCATTTTTGTAATTAGTTAAAACTAATCTAATCTTGGGCAGAAGATATCTGTTTACTTTTCTGCTTGCCAGTACTTATTTGACAGTTTGACTGGCATGTAACAACTATTTCTGCTCCCTTGCATGTGTTGTATTTGCATAGAATGCAAATAGATGCATCATCTGAATGAGGTACTCGAAACATCAAAAATATCACTAATAATTATTCACTTGGTATCAGACATGATGAACTCTACCCTTGTGTTTGCTACTGAACACCAAATAGCCTAGTTTTAAACTGAAAACTGCATCACCAATGTTATATTTTAATCATATAATTCATTTGTACTGTATTTGGTAATGGAAAATTAATGACTGAAATTTGAATTCGAATTGCAGTATGAGCTCAACATTTTATGTTACTATCATTATTTATTATTGAATCACAACCTTTTGATTGCTAACTGCACCCCTGACCACCATTGGTGACCAGTCAAACATTATTCTATGCAGGGTTCCTGATTTTCAACCATGATAGTTATACAATGGAGTTTTTATCCATTCTATAATGAAAGGGAAATGAGGACCCACCAGTTATGTCAGCCATGATCCTACTGCTAGATGCATTACATTTACTTTTTACATAATCACTGTGATGAAAAGCACTGAAACCTGCGCGAGACATATTACAACCATAAGAAAGTTCAACAAAGTTTATCATGACCTGTCCACTAGTCACTGTTACACTGAGCCAGAACTAAAGCAGACAGCATAAAGTCTTTTACAATATATACCAATACTATTAATGATGCAACTGATATTGGTATCTTTACATAAATAAAAGTTTGACTGAAATCAGTGTTATGACCTAGCTCATCTGTTCTCTAAAGGTTTTAAAAGTTGCTGCATCACCGTTCAGTAAGTAGTAGTTGGTAGGCAGCCAAAGACCAGGGAGGCATATTAGCAGTACTACCCACCTGGGTGTTGGGAGGGTTCGTGACACCTGCATAATCAGCCAGCACTTCAGTGGTCGTCAAGTTGCACTCTGACCCAGGTAGCTGTCTTTTCTTTCTGTCGTACCCAAATGTGGACTAATGGCATTCTGTCCACAAATATGCACTCTCTTGTTGTTCTACATAACACTTGACAACACTTAACTCACACAGATTCTTCATAACTCTAGACTTTCAGCAGTGAGCACTATGCCCTAGCCCTGCCTTTTAGCAAAATATTAGGAGCAATAGATAGAAGTATAAGGTAGGAATATTCAGGCTTCAGAGATATAGATGGATAGATAGAATCAACAATGACAGAGTGCTAATTCTCAGATTATTTTCATGGAGTAGATATCACAGAAAGTCTGACCAGCACATCAGTGAGTAATAGAATCTTAAATGGTTTTCATGAGAGTGGAAGGACATGAACAGCTTTAGATAAGTTAATATGCTTATGAAAGAAATGGTCACATTTTTTTCATAGTTTATCATTTTTGAATGAGGATTAATCAAGTCAAGGTGCACAAAATACAATGTATACAGATAAAACTAGCATGTATGTCAAGGGATGAAGTATTTGAAAAAGACAGAATGCTGTATGAAAATGAGGTGGATGAATACATTGACTGTGAGGGGTGTTTGCATGGAGCAGCATGTATACCTGTGCAAAACTTGGATATACAGAGAAGTTGTGCACGCCATCTAAACAGGTAAGAAGATACTCTGGATATGGATGGATGAAGTATTTTCTCATTCACATGAATTCTCACTTCAAAATTTGTTTCCATAAGAGCAATATCACATAATGCAATATTAAGCAAAAATACAGAGAGTTTCATAACTCATAAGCTTCAGAAACTCATCTGGAATATCCAAAAGAAATGTATTAATTTCACGTATTCATTTATTAACTGCAACTTGTGCCTTACAATTATGAGGACACTGGTTCTGTAGGAATGTTTGACAAGGTGACAGTCGTTCTTCTTTTTTTTTTGTGCCGACATGTATGTTAAGTATGGCCAGTCCTTTATGCTCTCCTACACTACAACCAAGACTATATCACCAACATTTTTCATCACATTCTTTTCCTTAAAACATTACAAAGGCCACACCACTGACCCTATCACAATCAATCTTTGATTTCCCTAACATCACTACCTTGCTCCAATCCCATCACCATTGAAGAGCTGTTACACATTCACCTTCATTTAAGGTCCCAAGTCCCAGCATCTGGTGATGTATGCAAAATCTGTCTCTTAAACACATTCCATTTCTGAGATATTTGTCTCTAACGGGAATATGCTTGAAACTTTTACTGAAGATGATTACTATGGTTTCTTCCTGTCAACTTCTTGCTATGCAGGGTCACATTCAGCCACTGCCAGATGAGAGCTAAAAGCAGGGAATTGAGCAAAGATTAACATCTCAATGAGCAAGAAGGACCTGGCCATTCACATCATAAGGTCTTTTTTCTGTAAGGAAAATGCGCTAGTTTTGACAAAAATATTAAAAGAATTCAATATGACATTCATTTCATGACATAACAGCAACAAGGAGCATGTTTTGAAATCAACTAAAACACGTGTTGCTAAGATTGACAAATGCATTCCTACTAAATACTCCCATTTACTAGGTGCACGGAAATATCATTTACTCCAGTCTCAGAAAAGGAGGAGTTTAGGAATTTCAGCACATGGGAAATGAAGGAAAGTAGACAATTCCCAATGTAGGTATTGTCCCCTCCTCTTTCTGAGTAGGTAAAACTCTAAGTTTGCTTTCATTCTGAATGTCTTCCTGCCATGTTTTCATTTTTCCACCTTCACCACATATAGTTGGCACTCATTTCTCAATACTCAAATAGTAAAGAGATCAAAATCTTAATATACTGAAGTCCTCTGTAAAACGTTCAAGGAAAGAATAATTTGGTAAAGTATAGTGTGAAAAAAATATTACAGCAACCAATTACAAGACTTGGAATTTTCAAAAGTATAATAAAATAATAAAATTTTACAAAGCTGAAAAAATTAGCACATGACTGCATCATAGTGAAAGATACTTCACTTGGATCAAACTAAACTCAACTCCACAAACTTGTATCATATAAATCTTATAAACCAAATTTTACTAGTGCAAGCACCATCTAATTGTTCCCTTGGTTGAAAGCAAAGACAAGAAAATTTATTCATGAGGAATTTCCGCACATACGAATTTCAATGTAAACAAATTTCAAATAAAAGATTCATTAGCTAATTGATTGTAAAGAGCAACTGTTATTACAAGTTTGTACTTCTAAAGTCAGGTTTGACACTTGCCTAACAGATAACATCACCACACTAAAACTGGTCATTTACTCAGGGTTCAAGTACACAGCTCCAAGAAAATAAGCTCACTTTTCTCTGCGTGACTTTAAAAGTAACTTTCATTTTGAGATAGTAGTATCCAGACCAACATGGCCATAGTAAACAATGCCATAATTATCATGACATCACAGTTACAACAATAAACACCACAAGATCAAAAACAAAATTGTCACACAGGAGGGGGTTAATGTCTCTTATGCAATAACCTACATATAAGAACCCTGCATCATGAAGTCAGTGGACATGGTGACCAGCTGATGTCTTCCACAAAGCTTCCCATGATCCGCAGCAAACTCCTTTATCTTCAGAGCTTTAATCCTTCGATATCAGCATCATAATCATGTAACAATTTGGTAGTTTATGAAACAGTTACAGTCTGGTTGGGTTGCCTTGGCTCATGCGGATGCAGAATATACACAAATGGTCACTAGATATGCACTATAATTTCACATAAGCATATTCTCATCAATAAATATGAACATACAAAATTTGGTGCTACCTGCGTTATGAAAATACAATATATATATTTAGCATAGTAATCAAATTCTATTTACTAACATTTTCGACTTCAGTTTGAAGATTATACTCTATATTCACAGCAAGCTGCAACAGTCATATGGAGCTTCATCCATACTTAAATGCAGATTGGCTAATCACCAGATAACTGTTTTAGGGAAATGGGTATACTGTTTTCTAAGAATCCCATTAATAAGTCAGCTTTTGCAAGACACCTATCTTTGCATACTTCCACAATAAATCATCTGAAAATCATTTTATGCACTTATAAAGATGCACAAAATTATATTCAAAAGTACCATGTGCAGAAAAATATCTCCAACACACTGGAAGGCCTAAGAAGCACTAGAGGCAGCCTGAAAGTATGTCCTCTCACCCTTATCATAGCTGCACTATCTCTCATCTACATTAAATGTCTGTCTCTTTCCAAAACACTCCTACACAGTACAGACATATCCTCATCAGCTAAGCAATCCCATCTTTGTCAGGTAATACTACAACTTAGCTCACTTTTTGTGTCTTGCCACAGCAGAAATGTCCTGCTTAAACTAAAACGACCTGTTTTCACACTTCGGTGCCATCAGGTCCTTCATCTTGGAAGACTCTGCCATTTTCACCCACAAGAGAAGATTTCCTCGAGTCACTAGCAGTTGAAGATACTGACAAGCGCTTACCACTGGGCTTTGGAGGTGGTTTTGGTGGCACCTTCTTTCCGGAAGTCACCACTGAAATGGGGCCTCCTGAGGAACCTTGGCTCATGTCACTCATGTTCAAGTCATTCTTACCACTCAAGGTGTTATTGTTGTTATTGTTATTATTGTGCTGAGAGGACGAGTCTAAGGCAGACTCATTGCTGGAGCTCAGTGAAGTTTTGGTGGGTGTAGTGTGATGGCCATTAATTGATGGCTGGTGTGGGGAATGGTGAGCAGGAGAAACTGTATGGTAAGCAGGAGAGGCAGTGCGTACAGTACTGGCATTGGACGGTGTGGGAGAGTGGGCAGCCAAGCGTGAACGTGTGGCCAGGTGAGTTGAAGGGGTCTCATGATTTGGGAGACTCAAACCACTGTTTCCTTCTAGCAAGTTCGGTGTAGAGCGTGGTAATGTAGAGCTTTGATTTCGTCGATTAAGATGCCCTGGCTGAGTACTCTGACTGACTGGAGTGTAATATGGTGGAAGAGAAGGTGGAGAGTTCGGAGACTGTGGTGTGCATGGCGTGTATGGCTCTGCAGCACGTAACGCTGGGCGGGTAAGATCAGTACGAGAAGTACCATCTGCGGTAGTACGCGGTCCTAAAGTGTCATAGATTGGATCAAAGCGTACCAATTTCCCATCATCACTTGCTGGAGGTGGTGGTGGTGAAGTTTCTGGTTCAACTGTTGGGTGGCCGGCCCACGATGGTGAGCGATGCCTACGAGGGAGAGTCACATATCCAGGACGTTGTTGCACTGGTTGAGGAGGAACATATGCCACTGGGTAATGAGAATAGTCTGCTGGATGAATATAACTGTAGCGCCACTCCCCAGGTGCTGTTAATTGGGGAGCCATCAGTGAATGGTAGGACAGTTGTGTTGGTGATACTGCTCTGGGACGTGTCATGTCCAGCAAGTCCGGATAGTGTGCCATGTAATCAACCATAGCATTATGTGAAGTAGCGGTGTTGTCTAGAGGTAAGGTAGTGTCCTGGGAAGGGATATCATCATCTTCTTCTTCTAGCGTAGCTAGGGGAGTGCGGTGGGAGGCAGGACCAGCTTCAGGGTAGTCCACTTCATCATAACTTCTGTGAGCTCCTGGATCAGCATTCAGGGCTGATAATTCAAGGTCTGTCTGTGGAACCTTCTCATACTTACGTGGCGGCTTTTCAACTGGATTAACAATCATTACATTTTTGTGCTCTATATGATTCCCACTAGCCACGCCGTTAACAGGTCGAGGTTTAGGATCATTATTCTTGCGCTTCTTCAAGCAGCAACAAATCAATACGATAATCAGAATCACTAAAAGCAGGCCACCTACTACTATAGCAATAATAATATACAGGTCAAGACCAGTTTGTGGGGTAATTGCTTCAGTCTGTGTTGGAGCAGCTGGGACAAGTGATATATTTTTCTCTACTAATCCAGCCAGGTTATCAGCCACGCAAGTGTAAAAGGTAAAGTCATGATCTGACACATGTGTCACTGTCAGCTGTGTCCATCGTTCACCACCTTCAACAACCTCATTTACCACATATCTCTGCTCTGGCTGTGAAAATGGAATGATTGACATGTTAGTCAAGACTCTCCCATGCAGCACCCACTTCAGCTGGGGTAAGGGGTCTCCTTTTGCACGGCAAGTCATGGAAGCATTCTGTCCCAGTGTGGCTGGAATTTCAGGCTGAGGTACAATGAGATCTGGTCGGCATGCCAGCTCATCATCAGATACACTGTCCCACCTTCGGCCAGACACTCGCTCAGGTGAATGACAGGTAACATGCATCTAGAGAAGAAGAGGAAGAAAAAAAAAGTTCATCATCATTATGTTAATGTGCATCATTCTATTCTATATCTTAAAATGAAAAAAATATCATATATACAATAAAATTCTTCAAAACACCAAAAGCAGAGGATGCAAGACTTACTTGGAGGAGAGACTTGGTTTTCATCCACTGGACAAGGCTCTTAAGGAAACAGTCACACTCCCAAAGGTTGTCATGCAGCTCTAATTCCACTAGGTTGGAGTTGTTTTGGAACAGTTCTGGTTGTACCAATTTGAGCTGGTTACCTGATAACCTGAGAAAGGGAACCACAAACATTTGTTAAAACTGAGATTTCTATAATCAGTAAGTATATCTTTCACAAATGGTTTTTACCATAATTCACTCAAGAGCTTTAAAATATCTCTACCAAATAAATCTTAACATTTCATTGGAGATCTCTTCCATATTTCACTATCTCAACCATTTCTCATTTTAAATCTCATTATTTTTCTACCCTTAATAAGCGTTTGAGGTACATCCTGTCTGTGTTATGAAAATTATCTCAACCGTGTTTCACTAAATCTCATTCTTAATTTAATTTCATCTTATGTCTTCTCTTCAGGGCCTTCATTACTCTATGTCTTCCACATCTCTCAGCATTCCAAGTCTTCCCTTTTAGACTTTAACAATAGTGTGTCTTCTCTAAACCTTAACCATTTTGTTATAAATGTCTAGACCTTAACCATATTTCATTCTTAATCTAAATGACTTTCTCTAGATCATGCTTATACTTAACTGCATCATATTATCTTTAATGAATACCTTAACATTGATTCAACAGATTGGTATTAGATATAACATCTGTAGATATCGATATTACCTCACTCTCTATCTTACCATTATTTCATCTTAGACGTTAATTTTATCTTACAGTAATTCATAACTCTATTTCACTCCTTCTCCTGCCTTTCCTATCAAAATTTCATTGTGAATCTCGAGTAGATCAATATAAAATTTTTCCAAAATACAGCTCATGTTGCACTAAACCCATGTTAACTTTCGCTTCAACCCAGGCTTAATCTAAGCTCTATTTAACTCTTTTCACCCTAGAGCTCATCACAGATTTTGATACCTAACAATCTATAATCTAATTTCATCAAAATTACCAATAGTACTATACCATACCAATTTTGCTCCAGTTGCTAGTTACCCATATTACTCTAACCAAAGGGAAACACAATCATCTTAAGCCCTAAAGTCTCATTTCACACTAATTATGAGAGGGTGTTGATAGACTGATATTTTGCAACACCAAAGTTGTCTTTGCATACCAAAGTTGTCTTTGCATTTTATGGGACTCTCAACAGATTCATCTAAAGTTTAAGAATGCATAACAGTACTATTACTGATCACTATACAGCTTCTTTCAGTATGTTGAATTCGTTCAATGAATGTTGGGATAAGCATCTCATTTAGTTTCTTTAATAATCATCAAAAATACAAATGCCACAAAAATCCTTTACCTAAAATCGTCCAACCTGATGGTCATCCGCATATTATACGACATAACTTTCAAAATTCTAAATGAGAAGAAAAAATGACAAGATGTATATGAGACCACAAAAATAAAGCATGAGCCCCATTGTTGTTTGATCATTTGGAAAATAACCAATATAAAACACCTGATTTTTATTTCTCTCTCATACCATGACCAAAATATTCAGCTAACAGACTGCATCCTGGAGTATTAGTCTTAATATAGATTAACACCTAGTTACGTTAGTGTTGCTGTCTTATACTGGAATCTGCCTTAACAGGAAGAATAAGCATGACTGATGGGGTTACAACAATACTAACATAACACACCAATACTAATATAAATAGATTAATCATGGAAGGAAGGAGAGTATCTTATAATTATGAATAATGTTTGCAATCTTCAGGAGGCTAGGAATACTATCCAAAATCTAAGATTGGTACAAACACAATCTTTTCTGGAGATGGTCCAAAGATATCAAGTTACCATGAGAACCTTTCTCTTAGTTCTAAGTTCTTGTCTTAGAGGGGGGAAAAAAAAAGGCTTATCCTCAGTTCCTATTATCATAAGAGTTCTCCCCTACATTTTGAACAATGTCAATATAACTGAAGTGCCACTTCCTTGGGAACTTACCGCAACGAATACAGGAGGTTGAGGTTGGAGAAGGCATAGTTGTGGATGTAGGAGAGGCGGTTCTCCCGCAGGTCCAGTTTCCGAAGGTGGGGTAGTGGTGGAAACTGCACCCCATCCAGACGTGAAAGCTGGTTCATGCTCAGGTCCAGGACACGCAGCTTCTCTAGACCTGACACACACACACAAACACATGTACACATTTATATATCTAAAATCAGTTAGAAAAAAACATATTCTGTAAATCTCCTATCACTTACACAGGGTGCAACAAATCACACAGCTTATCTGTATCTTTTCACAACTAATGGAGAGAACATATAGAGTAGAATTTTATTTGCTCTGCATGAACTATCTATAAGGAAACTGTCAGTGTTCATAACAGTATTTATTTGAAAAGAGAAAATCACTCAGTAAATATGAAGTCTGTAGGATTTCTCAACTGATGGACATAACAATATATAAATCAAGAGCTTGTACCATAAATAAATACTAAAATGCTGTGCATAAATTATCTACAAGGAGACCGCCAATGAATTCAGCTCATTATAGTTTTTTACTGAAATTAAAAAAACCAAATAGCAAACAATGTTCATGATAGGAGGAAAAAGAGAAGTAACATACAGATTTTAGACCATCCGATGTTACACTGGGGTAAAATTTCACTTATAAAAGTACAAGCATCAATGAGGCAGTACAGTAGTACTGATGCCAGAGGGACGTGAGCTGCCGAATTAGTACTAGTGAGGGAAGGGAGAAAAAAAAAAAAAAGAGTCCGGACTCACCAGTGAAGGTGTGAGGGTGGAGCTTGTCAATGCGATTGTCGCTGAGGTTCAGTTCGATCATGATGCGAAGGTCCCTGAAGGCATCCTTGTGTATGCTTCGGATGTCGTTCGCGTTCAGGTGCAGCTTCTGCAGGTTCACCAAGCCAGCCTTTTTAAACGCGTCCTTCTCCAGGTACCTGTAACACAAGCCAAGGTGCTGTGAAGGAGGCTGGTTGTTGTGAAAGAGGGCTTCCACTGAAATGGTAACACTTTTGTGAAAAGGGGCCAAAGGTAAGGTGGTGGGCACTTGTATGAATGGCAGGGTCGTTCTGAAACCAGAGTTGGAGTGAGAGCTGCATGATTTATGCACTGGAGTGAGTACTGATGAACGCTGACCACATTCCATGACCATGACAGGACTATAAAAGCTGATGTTTATATAACCATGCGTGAGACACAAGGAAAGGCAACATGAAAACATGTCTCATTGTTTAATGCACCCCATTTCCAACCTTTGTGTTATGACGGAATTCCTTTGAAAATACCTTCTCAATTCACGGCCACGGTTGCTATTTATCAAAATACTTTTCCCTTCTAAAGCACAAAAGGTGTAAAATAATCACAACTGAAAATACCACAAGCACACATTTTTTTGTCACCAGTTCAGTAGGGAAACACTCTTACCACCATGAGCATGTCACCCCCGTCTATCTATGCTGGTCCGCTGCGCTACACCGTACCCAAGATCGTAACACTGAGCCTCGCTCCAGGGCCGTACCGCATCGTCACCACCTCCTGCGGGATCGTCCGTCTTCAAACCGGGCGATCGCGTCACATGTGTGTCCCCATTGGATGGTGATTATAGTAATGAGTGGATGGAGTGTCCCACGATCCAGTGATTGAGCCACCATCAGGCCTTTACTGCCAATATAACCTGGCCCCTGCCAGATTTCGCTAATTGGTGCGGCGCAACTCTGATGGTCTCTGGTTGATCCACTCACTACGGCTCGCTGACCAGACTCAACGTTACACACACACACACACACACACACA
>JAUTXX010317535.1:0-12500 GCA_032273605.1 Panulirus laevicauda | reverse complement strand
CCCATGTATCCAACCCCCTTGCCAACCTCCGAAGCTGCGGTCGCAACCCAGGCAAGAGGGGAAAAAAATGGAGGTTGAGTCAGATTAGTTGGAATGTTGATCAGCGGCGGGGCATGAACTGTGTAGCGACGGTGTGGCACACCGCGGCTGACGATCATCATGCCAGATGGGTGACAGCGTCCTGGTCTGTGGGGACCTTTTGCCGACACGTAGGTTGGGTCAGTGGTCACCTGGTCAAGTTGGCCGCATGAGAGAGGACGTTGATCGACGAGGTCTTCAACGAAGGGGAGGCGAAGCGCTGCGCATCCTCCACGCATGTATGAAGATACGAACAAATTTCCTTTTTTCTTTCTACGGTAAGATATTCGTCGCTGTCATACCAGAAGCCGCAAGAGGAGGTTCCCAGACACGCTGATGTGTGCTGGGTCTGTAAGGAAGGGTGTAGGAGGACGAGCCGATGCTGTTGGCTGATAAGGATACGCTTGAGAGGAACAGATATTAAAGACGTTTGGATTGACGTGGTTGATCATTCATGATCATCCGTCAGACGCACAGATCTTTTTGGGTGTGATTATATTTTTGTATCTACCTGTACCCAAATAAACCCCAGGAAGCAGGAAGACAAAGACGCCAAGCTGTCGTCCACTTCGCAAGAACGTTCTCAGGGCAACTGAAGATGTCTTGAGAAATGAGCAAATGCTTGGCATCTCTGTCTTTCTATTTCCTGAGGGATTTTTTTTTGGATTCAATCTCCACGTTACCATTGTGGTTCTTTTGATATCTATTTATATTATGCCGGAGTAACTAAGACGCAGGATAACAGATACGAAGAAGAGAGGTGGGTGAAGGGGGGAGAAAAACGTCAAAAAGTTAGAGGTAAAGTGAACTTTGGAGTATAAAAATCTTTCACAGAGGTTAAAGGTGATCGTAGCATTGCTTAGAGACGATTTAAGATACTGAGGAGAAAGAGAAGTTACGTCACAGACGAGAAGAACTGATGTGTACGGTGATGTTAAATCCACGTAAGGACTGTTCTGAAGTTGTATCAGATGTTTAGAAATAGGAGTTAGCTTGGCAAATCATGTTTAGGGGGGAAGATGAGAACGAGTGCTTGAGGGAGACTGAATACGAAAGGATGAGTAAGATAAAAAGAGAGTGATACGAAAAGCTTGTGTATGGTGAGGGGCTGTGGAGTGGAGCTAATGAGCAGTAAGGTGTCGGAGGAGTACCTGAAATCGTGGGCGAGTGTTCTCAAAGCCAAGCTACTCAAGCCTGCGTAACGAAGGCACGGTACTCAAAGCGTCGGGCGAAAGCAGCGACGATCTTGCCCCGTGATATACAGAGCTCGGGAGGAGTGTAAGAATTACAGCATCTGTATCATTTTTCAGTGCTTGACGTTAGGTGTTAGATGGGAGGGATTAAGGGGTTTGAAATCATCCGTTTGTCTGTCTTTAACTCCTGTCGTAGTGCTAGGGTTGATCCCTAGGGGAATACATCTCACTTGGAACTAAATGGAGGGGTTACGAGGCGTAGCGTTGGAGGTGTCTGAACAGATCTGTGGTTATGGCAGTTGAGATATGCCGCTACGATGAGCAGCATTTGATTATCCTGAATCTAAAGGAGGCTTTTTAAAGATGCAAGATAATATTGGAATGAGCTGTGGCATGCATAAAGAGTTGTATACTAGTGGGAGGCTGGGGGTTTTTAATTCTTCATCTGGGAGGAATGATGAGTGAATAAGTTTAACATGATATACATCAAGAATTGATTTGAGTTCCTCATGTGCCTGTAACCCCGACTGTTAAAGGTGGAGAGGTTTTGAGAAGAAAGACAAAAAGGAGAGGACTTCCACAGATTCGCTCTATGAGAAGAAGAACAAGATATAACGGTCAGTCCTTGTGTGGTTGGTCTCCACACACAAACAGTTGGAAGCAGCAGCCATACGCGTGCCGTACGTTCAGGTCTCAGGGGCTGGAACACACGCAGACAGTTCGCGAGAGCATACGAGAGACGATGATTTCAGAACGGAAGGTGTGATAGATGAACTGTCCTGGCTGAAGTTAAGATAGGATAAAGGTCTTTTCTATTTCGTCATGAATAAGACTGGAAACTGCTGCATGCGCTGTTTACGGCTGATGTGGTCGTCAGCGGTGTGTTGGCGGAAACACGACATCATGCTGCAAAAGAAACCTGGAAGACGGTGTAAAGGAAAAGATTAAATTGCAAATGTTAAAGCATGGAAACTTGTTTTACTTCAGGGAGGAGATGTTGATGTAAAATAAGGTTAGGCAAAGAGATTTTTTTCGCTGAGGAAGGGCCTCAGAATTCACAGTGTTTCGGAGTGGCCTTTCTTTTTTATTTTTCCTAAGGGAAGTAGTGCGTTGTGGCGGGCTGACGATGATCTAGAGGAAGTTAAAGGAGTGGAAGACTCGTGGGATCGTACGCCTGTGGTGAGGTTAGTTTGAATGTGGTACACAACCTGCTATCTTTTTTTGAGTCACGATGCAGCAATCTTAAGTACCTCACCTCTCGACGGTGGCTCCAGCTTACAACAGATGTAGCCTTGTTTAGATTACTGTCAACGTAAGGTAGCGGTGAAGAGCTGTTCCTCTACCCCCTTACATTTTGACCTGGGAAAAAGAGAACAACACGGCTGAGGCATGTCAGAGGATCAGTCTCTCGTATCGGGTTTAAAGTTAATGGCTTCATCCATTACGTTGTGTGAGGGATAGACAAGACCATCATTTGTCCCCGCAACCGCTGCCTTGAACAGGTGTTTACAATGAGGCGGAGGGAGCTAAGGCACGTTCGATAGGCTGGCAAAGCATATTATGAAACGATGCTGAGCGCGAGGACAGCTCGCAGCGACTCTCTGGTGACCCAGTATAGAGGCCTCCAGTAGAGTAGGGTTGATGGATGAACAAGAGGCGCATGATAAAGAGGATAGAAATGAGGGGGGAAAAGGAAGGCGCAAGAGGAAGCAAATCCGTTTAGGCCATCCTGAGGAGGAAGACAAAATAAGATTACCGTGAACCTGTGTAGATCTAAAGCATCTCTTGGCGCAGCAGTCTTCCCCCGCTCTCCACCCCCACCGCCCCAGGGGAGCTAAGATAATGCGAATGTCATATCCCGACAAAAGAGGTCGACTTGGGCGGCGCAGCTTGGTGGCGGGAGGAGGAGAGGGGTAGGAGGAGGAGGAGGAGGTAAGACGGTAGAGGCAGGGGTGACATAGATAAAAATGCTGACTATTACGTCCCGTTCCGATTGCACGGTGTTGATAAACGCTGAGGCGCGCGGTTTCCCTTTGTGTAGTCCGGCCTCGCGACACTTCCGCTCCCTTCCCTTGTATCTCTCAGTTGACACAGTCAGTCCTTGCCGCTCCTCGCATGGCTTGGGCCTCACCTGCGTCTTACACGTCGAAGACGAGTGACGTTGTATTTGTACGTTGTGGTTCACTGTGAGTTGGTGGAAAGGAGGAGGGTGATCGAGGAAAGCCATGATGATGATTTGGGGATTATGAGAAGGCTTGAAACAATATGTCAGATAACGGTGAAATAAAAGAGCTCATGATATCCTCAGTGACAGCGACATGTTGCAGGGGCTGCAAGAGATGGCGCTACCACAGAGAGACGTAGCACTGACAGATACGATACGATGGAGGGGAAGATCAGCGGCGACAGCGGTGGTGGTGAAAAGGGGAAAATATTGGCGGATGAGAGTAAAGTGATTCCCAGCCAGGATCAGTTCGACGTCGACCTTCGTCCTAGCGACTTGCTGTCTCTATAAAAAGGATCATGAATTCTCAATTCTAGTTTCTTTTTCGCGATGTTACAAGCTGCTTTGTTACTTGCTGCCTCCATCCCATCCAACGGTGTAGGTGGAGTCGACGGACATGTAGTAATTCATCATCTGATTATCAAAATACAATTTCTCTTGATATTGAGTCGGAGGGGCGGGGAGGGGAATCCTAGACAGGCGACCATTATCCTCGATCCTGAGCAGGAGGAAGCTTTCATCATTTGTCTGACGCTAGAGCTAAGTGGGAGCGTATTTCTCATTCGTCAGTGTCAGCAAACATCACTCAGTTCTCGATGTTTGCCACTGTTGGAAGCTCTGTTTCCCTAAGGATGATTGGAAGAGACGCATGTAGTCATTATCTTTGCTGTCGTCAGTGAGGTAGTATTGATCAGTAACTGAGATATAGATGGAGATTCAAGCTAAATTTAGATTCTATAGCTATATCTTTTTAGGGCAAGAGCCTCTATAGAGTGGCCATGAATCTACGTGACGTGTGTTCGACTAGCTGGCTGGCAGCCAACCCAGCTTTTCATTCCCCCACCTTCGAGTAGGGAGAGTCGATAAATGGCGACCTGACGTAAGGTAAAGTTCAGACTCTGAGAATTCGCATTGACCCTCCGTGGGCAGGGTGAAGGAATTGGTTCACAGGATCGTCATGGGTTGAGAGGTCGGAGACCATGGGCACTGCGGATGTAGGGCTGGCAGGACTGCGTGTGTCATGATTTTCCCTCAGGTCATGTGTAACTTTGCGCCCCCCAAAGAACGAGGCAGGTCGCTGACGTTCTGTACTCGGCTTTGGAGTGACGGGCCTCTTGTCAAATATCATCGTCCCTCGTCTTTTTTGCTGGCTTATTCTCCTGCGCTCCACATATTTTCATCTCAACTCGGCCTCGCCATCTTGGGAATAGATTCTTACAATGATTTTGGTAATATAGAATGTCACTGTGAGTGCCGTAGGATTTATACCAGCTGAAAATTCTACCAACGTAGCTGGTCGTTTTCTTTTTCAAGTCTCGTCTTGCGTGTGTTTAAGAGACGTTGGTGTGCGAGATATGGTTGTGTGGATGTCCGAGACCTTACTTACTATGTCACTTGTTTCCTCCTGCAGGAGTGGCTGGCGCGGGGAACGGCGGAGGTCCCCGGTTGACGGTGACGCCACCGGCCAAGGTTGTGTTCTCGTCGGGCGCCGGCGTGGTGTTGGGGTGCCTGGCGGAGGGGTCGCCGCCCCCGACCGTGACCTGGGTCACGAGGGAAGGTCACGCGCTAGCGGCCCAGTCCCCGTACATGGAGGTGCTCTCAAATGGGTCGTTGGTACTTCGCCCCTTCCCACCTGACAGGTCAGTGATTTGCATATAGCATTCCCATTCCTGTTCTCAGTTCTGTTGTCTTATCCATAGTTTGTTTACGGTATGCTATTATTTTCCTTATCTTGATATGTTGGTAGGTTGTGTATATACGCAATTCATTTTCTTATGAATGGTTTTGCTCATCTAACTAATCCTTTTCCGTTCATAATTATGCTTCCAGCTTAGTGTTTCAGTGGTACTTTCAAAGCAGTAGATGTAAACAAAGAAACTTCATGTCTTAATTGTAAAGCATTTGTAATTCAGTCCAAAGAACCTTCCTTTGGTTATGAGCATGTATAACCTCCCGTCAGATATCCTCTGAAACTCTTAATCACAAATATGAACTTCCAAACCTACGCTTGGAAGTCAGAATTCAATGAGGTCATCAGCTCAGTTATTATGAAGTTATATCAAAGTTTACCTTACGATTATAATGAAGTAGACTTAATGGATTTCTATTCTATTGCTTTCAAATTTACGGATATCATTGAATATATAGAATTTGTGATCCGTTTTGTGACTCGCCCGGTCTGGAATAATACCACAACATCTGGCATGAAAAGGCAAGACCACATTGTCACAGAATGACAGACGACTTAAGTCCATTATGAACTCACATGCTGATATGTAGTCTCACTGTATCAAAAACAGAAAACAAAAAACAAGATTGAGGCTGAATTTCTCAAGACAAAATACCATTGTTGAAAAAGTATCCTGGAATGAGACCAGTTATTCCACTGGGCGCCAGGGAGGCACATTGCACGTCACACGAAGTTCCTTGAGATGGTATGGGCGTTTGTAGCGAGTGGTGTTCCATGCACATATTGGAGCCTGATCCCGCAGCTCGGCCTGCGGGTCTTGGGCACTTCAACATACACCCGCCATCGGCGGCTTTCCGAGCGTGTTAGTCGCTGCTTTTCACCTCTGCCTTCACCATTCAGCTTTGGGGTTACTACTAGGAAGTGAGAGGGGGATAGTCAACCCCACCTTCCCCCCGCCCTCACGAAAAATGACATAGAATGCTGGATATTCCTTCGACACAGAACCCTAGATATTCATTCGACACAGAATTTTTGGGATATTCCTTCGACGCAGATTTCTGGATGTTCCTTCGACACAGAACCCTAGATATTCCTTCGACACAGAATTTGGGATATTCCTTCGACGCAGAACCCTAGATATTCGTTCGACACAGAATTTTGAATATTCCTTCGACGCAGAATTCTGGATATTCCTTCGACGCAGAATTCTGGATATTCCTTCGACGCAGAATTTTAGATATTCGTTCGACACAGAACTCCGGATATTCCTTCATGCCAATTATCTATTCCTCGGGTCATTATGCTCCGGATGCCTCTTTCTTTTTAACTCTAAGATCGACTTGCACCCGCTTGAGTCTGGAGAAGGAGATATGATGTATAAGGTCAGAAATGATGGTCCAAAGCCAGATTTCTTCAACTGTTATTGACCAGAGGACTTAAGAGTGGAATAGACCATGTGCTTTTGAGGTCCAAATGTTCGCTGCACAGAAATGGTATTTGTTGATTCAACTTCGATGAATAACTTCGATGAATTATATGAGGGCATGATGAGTGCAGCCAGGTGGTGAGTACGTGAGTGCTTTCAGTCATACGTCCACGGTCGTGAGTACAAGCATGGTGATGAGTACAGCTGGTGACAGATGTTCTCACCCCAGTTGGTGTACAGCTGGTGACAAGTGTTCTCTCCCCAAGTGGTATACAGCTGGTGGCAGATGTTCTCTCCCCAGGTGGTGTACAGGTGATGACAGGTGTTCTCTTCCCAGGTGGTGTACAGCTGATGACAAATGTTCTCTCCCCAGGTGGTGTAAAGCTGGTGACAGGTGTTCTCTCCCCAGGTGGTGTACAGGTGATGACAGGTGTTCTCTCCCCAGGTGGTGTACAGGTGATGACAGGTGTTCTCTCCCCAGGTGGTGTACAGGTGGTGACAGTTGTTCTCTCCCCAGGTACCGGGCGGACGTGCACGCAGCCACGGTCAGGTGTCGGGCGTCCAACCCGCAGGGGGTGGTGGTATCGCCTCCTGTCACCCTCCAGGCAGGTCAGTATCTCCCTGTCTCACGCTTGGTGTATGTGTGTGTGTGTGTGTGTGTGTGTGTGTGTGTGTGTGTGTCATATACCTCCCTGTGTCACGCCTGGTGTGTGTCACACATTAACTCACGTGTCACATACCTTCCTTTGTCATGTTTGGTATATGTCACACACTGACACATGTGTCACAGTGGCGCACTGGCAACAGTTAAAATCCTGATTCTTTTGGTATGTATCATTTTAATCATCAATTACCCGTTGATTATTCATTAACTCTATCATATACGTTACACTAATTGAGCGCTCGCACATTGTTAATATGATAACCACTTACACACACACACACACACACACACACACACACACACACACACACACACACACACACACACACACACTTGACATTTTTATGCTTGACGGAATCATCCATACGCGATATACATGGTACCCTCATCCATATACATAGCTCACTTACCTCCACACGAAACGTACGCCAGTAACTAATTTACCTCCGGTCTGTATATCTCTTCATACCATAGAGCTGGATAGTAAGACTGATCTCTTGACGTCACGACCTCGGTAGATTATGTTGGGGTATTGTGATAAACACACTCGTCTGATACACTCATCCAACACACTCACTCCCTTGCTTGAGTCCCTTCAGCTTCTCTTTAGTTTACCTGTTTACCTCGTTCTAGTATACCTCAATCCGGTACAGTTTTCCAGTTCTTGTTTCCACATACATTTTCGTCTCACGTCTTTCAGTCTCTTTGTCACTTGTGTGATTACCTTCCTCAGTTCGTATCTCTCTTCGAACTCATTATTTCGGTGACCTCATCTCCTGGCGCATCCTGAGCATACTGGCGTTTCAGACTCTCGTTTGACTGACGTGCGGAACGTAGCATGCAATAGACAGTCCAATAAAACTAGTTCTGTCTATTTATTCCGCTCCTCCTGCCACATCCATCATTTTTTTCATGTGTTCACAATCACTTCAGATCCGACCACCAGTTAACTCTGTCAACTACTCTCTCACTCCCCCTCCTACCCTACTCCACTCATAACACCATCACATCTCTGTTTGTTCTCATTCCACCACCGAATCACACACACACACACACACACACACACACACACACACACACACACACACACACACAAACACACATCTCTTCACCCATGCCTCTAGTATTTTTGTTCTTGAACTTCTTTTTGTTCACCCGTGCAACAAGGAATGCAAAATACAAAGGAATACTAAGGAATTCAAGCAGCAACAAGGCATTGGGTCTTTACGAGGTTATATGTGACAGTGGAAGGTATCAGGAACTCACAGATCAGTGTAGTACAAGTTAGACGGCATACAGGTAATCTAGAGAGAATGTCCCACCTTAACTAAGCGTCGCCACACCTTCTCTCTCTCTCTCAAATGCTTTTCCTTCGTAACGTAAGAACAATTTACCTGTCGCAATTCTAATGTATGAAGTATTTCGATTTCTAATTCTTCATCTTCTCTGCACTGAGCTGAGTTGCAGTCTCAGGCTTCATCCTCCTCCCCCTGCTCTTGGCCTTTATAATCTGCTTTAACTTTACTCTTCCCATTTCCTGCAACTCTTTAACCGACCATCTCCCCCAATGACAGAACATCTAACAGGCTTAGCGATATTCCCTTTTATTCTAAATATTCCAGACCTGCTGTTCTTCCTTCTGAGGAAGATCTGTGACTTACTACAACAACTTACAGAGACACTGCTCAGCCAAACAGTTCACTTCTCTCGCTTCAACTTCATCCCTCACCAGTAATTTTCCAAACTTGCGGAAACATTTCACCACATTTAACAGTATCTTAACAGCAGCCGTCGATGCTGACCACTTTCACAGCAGAGGCTATTTGCTGTCCCTGATCACGCCAGTAAATGATCGTGTCTTCCTCTCTCTCAAGTGTTTCCTGTTAGGTCGGTCTTCCTGAGGCGCATTCCATCCATACCACACGGTGCACATCTTCCACGACTCGCCTCCCTGTTTCACCTGACTCAGGGCCTTGTCTTCCATAACAGAAGCACAACGGTGCGACTATTTGGGTACGATGGCCTGCCCTTTGATCGGCCTGCCCTTTGATTTGACCCCCCCTCCCCTCCTTTTCTGGTGTGGTCAAAGACCAAGACGTTTCCTTATACTTCCTCCCTATGCTTTAGCTCCCTGCTACTCTCCGTTGTAGAGGACAGACTGACAGACACACACGCAAGCAAATGAATACACATAAGCTTTCTTGGTCCCATAACTGGAATAAATAAAATGCTGCTTGGGTCTGGCGAGTGTGGCTCTTTAGAAAGAAGGAGGAGACGTAAGGCGGAGGAAGTCTAGTTGGCGTTGGGGGAAAATCGGTCATAACGAGACAGGCGAGGCATGAAGACCTCTGAGACGAGGATGGCATTATCTGCATCTGTGGCTGTGGTGAGAGATCAGTTGCCTCTCTTCGTGATGTGTTACCTGGATACCATGTTTATTCCAGCCCTGGATACCATGTTTATTCCAGCCATTAGAGCAGCTGCTTCCTTTCTTTGGACTGGAAGCTTTCTTTCTCTTATTGTATTTATTTCCTCCTGATGAATTTATTCCATAATGGTGGTGACTTTGGTCTTTCATGACCGGTTTATTTTTTTTTTGAGGGGGTCCTCTTCGAACGTGTCCCTTGGCAACCCAGGATGTTGAGGGTGGCGACTCGGGGGCGTCTCTGTATAACTCCTGTAGTAAACTAACCAACTTCCCAACACTCCCGGTAGCACATCGCTTCGGGAATTGATTCCGGATAAGGACTCATGAGCTATGCAAATGATCCAATAAGTTTCCCACCAAAGTTTTAATTGCAGGGAGGGAAGAGGGGAAAAAAAAAGTTTTAAAAAGTCTTTTGTTAAAAGAGGAGGAGGAGTCTGTCCGGTAATCAAGATTTTCCGGCTTTTAATAGACGCTCGATGGACGAGCGGTCGATACCACGAGTAATAAATGTTGCCAGAGAACAATACATTGTGTCAGCATTCGTCCTGGTAATGTGGGGCTCGGAGGAGCAGCGTATGTGGGTTCCCTTTGACAATGAAGTTAGGTTAGGTTTGTCTTTAAGCTCGAGGGATTTTAGTATTTTTGCTCTTATGGTGATATTTTTGGAGTTTTTCGTGGTTCTTGCTTCTCACATCTTGTTGTGTCGTGGTTAATGCCTCTCGACCCCCCCCTACTCTGTTGTGGCTAGTGCCTACCATCCCCTGCTGTGTCGTGGCTGGTAGCCTCCTATCCCTGCTGTGTCGTGGATAGTACCTCCCACCCTTGCCATGGCTGATGCCTTCCCACTTGCTGCGTCGTGGCTAGTGCCTCCCTCCCTCCCTCCCTGCCTTGCTGCCCCGTGGCTGGCAGGGCGAGAAGCGGGAAGGATGCAGGAGGGTCGCCGGCGGCGTCGCGCTAATGAGCTGCTGTCTGGGGCAGGGCTTTGACTGGTCGCTTTCTCGCCTTGTTCTTGGCCCCAGCCGCCGGTGTCTGGCTCTACGGCTTGTCACACTGGCTCGTTGGTTTCTTGGGTCGGTCTCTGGCCCTCTGCCTCGGCTGGATCCTGGTCGGTCTCTGGTCCTCCGCTTTAGCTGGATTTTCTGGGTCGTTTTCTGTTCCAGTCTCTGGGCTTGAGACTCGGCTGGCTTGTCCCTTCTGGCTACTAATCATCAGCTCTTTGGTTGGCCTGTCAGCCGTTCCCTTGGATGGTCGCTGTCTGCCACTTCCCCTGGATGGTCGGGCCCTCAACCAGGGTCTGAATCATAATTATTTTTTCAAAGAAAAACGTTCTCATTTACTGTAGCTTGTGGGTCCTGCGCAGGAGACTTTCTCACCTCGGTTGAAGTTGTTGGAGCGAGCGTTTGATCTCCCGTTACTGCAGTCATGTGTTGTTAGTACTCAGTTATGAATACATATACCTGCAGAAGAACTGGTCTCATCTGAGAGTGACTCTCAACCATACTCACGGGGCGAGTAGTGTGCTGTGAGTGTGTAGATAATTCTGAGTATCTCTTATGGGAATAACAGAGCTTTTTACTCTAGTTAATCACGTGGATTGAAAAAAAAAAGAATGTTGCTGGACTTGAGTGTATTACGCGGTAGAGGAGTGAGAGTGAGAGTGTGTGGTTCAAACACGCTCGGAGTGAGGTAAGTGGGGTGCTGGGCTGGAGAAGTCATTTCACTTATATTTCTGCAATTACTGTTCCGCACTCAGAGTCCAATTCTCTTCGAGACCGTATCTGGAATTAATAAAAAAAGAGTAATTTGTGGCAGGTTCCTGCAGACTCTGGAATAGCTTTTCTGGGGAAAACGAGAAAGATTCAGTAATTAGATTTAAGGGAAGGTAACTTCGCACGCCTGTGAGGGGTGAAGTGTGGCAGGTGGGTGATAGGTGGGGGTAGGGATGTGGGGATGTAGGTGGAGAAGGTGGGGCAGGTGGGTAGGGAGGTAAGGAAGTTGTAGTAGGTGGGTGGGGAGGTAAAGAGGTTGTGGTAAGTGGGTGAGGAGGTAAGGAGGTTGTGGTAGGTGGATGGGGAGATAGTGGTAGAAGTAATGTGTAGGAGGAAGACACATATCATGATGATCGCTCATGTTCGTGGTGTGCTTTGTGTGTAGGACTCGGGGGTGAGATGGGGTAGGTTGGACACACCCAGCCAGTCAGCACCGCCCCGGTGCTATATCATGAGAGAGAACAAGACATTCCGGGGAAGAGTTCGGCGAGGCAGCATCAAATATCTGACAGTCAGTGATAACATATATGATGAGGACGGAGGTAAGGCCGGCGTGCGAATACACGACCATCGTGGAAGATAATGTTAAGCATTATGCACGATGAAAATAGGACCTGCCACCGAGAACGCGAAAGAGGAACGCTAGACTGACTGACTGGCAACGGAAAAAAGAAAGAACCATCCCAGTCCAGATCGTAGCCTCACTTCGGCTGCTGTCGCCTGACAGCTGCCTCTCAGTGAAAACAGACGTTCCAGAGGTACGAACAACAATTCTGAAAACCAAACAGTCCCAGGAAAGAGCACAGTATACAGGAAAGAGCTCAGTACACAGGAAAAGACCTTGTGTGTTCACCACGGAAAGGCCTTCACTACATTTTCAATCCAGAGTGACAGATCTGGAATATGACCACCTTCGTTTCGAAGGCATTGCGAGGTGAAAGCTTTCCTTCATCCATAAGATGTGCGAATACTGCTTCATCGTCTTCGACTTCTGCCAAGGTACCTCTCTCTCTCTCTCTCTCTCTCTC
>JAUTXX010317424.1:0-13723 GCA_032273605.1 Panulirus laevicauda | reverse complement strand
ATACCCATCTGGGGTTCGAAGAGTAACTGAAGACATCTGTGGAGATGCAAATATGCTGTTTTGGGTGAGCCATTGTTCCAATTGTGTAATGTAGTACTGCATGTTTGATGTTACTGTGGTGTTAGTGTGTTGTGATGCAAGTGTGAGAAAAGTTGCATATGAAAGGACTTTCATTTTAAAGTTTGCCTGAGGTAATGGGAGGGCATGTAGGAAGGAAGAAGAGACTGACGACAGTTGGAGAAAGAACTTCTCCTTGGTGAACTCCACTGTACAGTTTTAGTGTTTTTGAGGTGAAACCACTATGAATCTTCAACTATAAAATTGGCCAATTACTCTTTATCAGTGTTGAGTGATGTTTAATATTTTTTGTGTGAGGATTGTCAGGGGACAGTGTCATATACTCTGCTAATGTCTATTGCAACTAGTACTGTGCAGATGAGGGTTGTTGTTAGTTGAATCCATTCTGCAGCTAGGGAGTATATCTTGGGGGAGATGTGGAGGGCGAAGGTATGTTGATGTTAATCATACTGTAGTTGGTACTGTGAAGTTTCATTTTTAAGGCTTGTATTTCTAGGGTGCTTATGTTGTCTGTAAGTTGTTTTGTAGTGTCAGTGGTGCTCAAGTATGGCATGGTTTGATTGACAAATGTTACGAGTCCTTCTCCTCGTATTCACTGTCTGTCCTCTCTTACAGTTGAGTAGCTATAGACAGGTGGGAGGGAAGACCTGGATGTTAATCTGATTTCTTAGAGAATGCTATGCAGAAGTTGTGATCTCTGAGTTGGTTGAGTATTTGTTTATTTGTTTTTACTCCCACTGGCAATAAGCTACAATGAGATTAGTCTGTTGCTGGGTTCTATAAGTAAAATGATTTGTCTATAGGAGTGTTCTGATGTCTGTTGAGTATCTATGCTGGACAGGGGTGGGAAGGGTTTTTAGGGTTGCTGTCTGAGTGGTTGCTGCATTTCCAATGTTTTGAGTGATCTCTAACTAATGACAGTGACGTGCAGTGGAGGTGATACCCTGCATGCAGTTGCAGCATCTGATGAAGTAATGATACTTTTTGATGACAGGTATCTGGAACTGTGGGGAGAGGTATACTGATGGCCTAGGGTTAGGGTGCAACAGTATGCATTTTTTCATAGATGATTGCGATTTCCCACATTACTGATGTAATGCCTGGAACATAAAAAGAAAGGCCACATCCACTCACATCCATTCTCTAGCTGTCTTGTGTAATGCACTGAAATCACAGTTCCCTATCCACAGATAAGCCCCACATACCTTTAAATGGTTTACCCTGGATGCTTCACATGCCCTGATTCCGTCCACTGACAGCACGTCAACCCCAGTATACCATATCATTTCAATTCACTCTATTCCGAGCACGTGTTTCACCCTTCTGCATATTTAGACCCCAGTCACTCAAAATCTTTTACACTCCATCATTCCATCTCCAATTTGGTCTCCCTGCTCTCTTGGTTACCTCCACTTCTGATGCACATATCCTCTTTGTCAACCTCTCCTCACTCAGTCGCTTCACTTGTCCGAACCATTTTAACATACCCTCTTCTGCTCTCTCAACCACACTCTTTTCATTACCATACATCTCTCTTAATCTTTCATTCCTTACTCAATCAAATCACCTCACACCACATACTGTCCAAAAACATTTCATTTCCAACACATCCACCCTCCTCCGCACAACCCTATCTATAGCTCATGCCTCGCAAAAATATAATAGTGTTGGAACTACTATTCCTTCAGACATACCCATTAGTCTAAATGAATAAACAAAAGAGTTAATATGATAATTACAGGAGGTACAATACTGTAATCCAATTCACAAATATCATGTTCATATTAACCTTCATGCTGGAGCTGTGTCAAGAAAAGTGACAAATAGGTACTGGAGATGAGCTCAGGATGAGTTAGGAGACTGTTGAGATTAAACCATTGATGGCCCAGTTTGCGTACCGTGAGCCAATGTTCCTTGAAGTTGCAAATATATGCCTGTTGTTCTCTGTGAATAAAAAAAGATCAAAATGATGCTGTGATCCAAGTAGCTGTAGGTGAACAATTCCAGTTTTACATAGACTTTCATATTTCAATGAGGTCCCACAAAAATATGTTATCCATCAGTATCAACAACCCATTCTCAGTTGTCCCTTAAAACTAATGTACTAAAACCTCTGAATACTATAACTTTATGTCCATTTCAGATATAATTATCATTTTTTCATACTTGTTTGCGATTTCCTGTATTCACAAGGTAGTGTCTGGAACAGATGAAGAAATGTCACATTTGCACACATATACTCTCTAGCTGTCATGTAAAATGCACCAAAACCACAGGCCCTACAAACTTTTCCATGATTCACTCCAGCCACTTCACATGCCCTGGTTCAGTCTACTGACAGCACGTTCACCTCTGAACACCATATCATTCCAATCTAATCTAACCCATGCACGCCTTTCACCATCCTGCATGTTCAGGTCCCAGTCACTCAGAATCCACTTTTACTCCATCCTTCCATCTCCAATCTGGTCTCCCCTTCTCCTTTTCCTCTCATTTCTAGATAAAAATATCCTCTTTTCAACCTCTCCTTGCTCATTTTCTTCAAATATCCAAATCATCTCAGCACACTCTCTTCAGCTCTCTTCACAACCCTTTTTTTTTTACCATACCTTTCTCTTACCATATTGTAATTAACTCAGCCAATTTACTTCACACAACATATAGTCCTCAAGCATTTCATCTCCAAAAAAAAATCCAACCACCTCAGCAAATCCTCATGAATAGCCCATGCTTCACATCCATACATCATCATTGGGATTCCTGTAACTTTAAATTTATCTATTTTCACCCTCCCAGATATTGACCTTTCTTCTCACTAATTCTTCAGTGCTTTCAGAACCTTACCCCCATTCCCATCTGATGACTCACTTCCACTTCCATGGCTCCATTTGCTGCAATGTCCACTCTCAAGGATCTAAACCACCTCACTTCCTCCACATTTCCCATTTTCAAACTCACACCCCTGACTAACCTGTCCCACTACCCTGCTAAACCTAATGATCTTGCTTTCATTTAATTTTCTCTCAACTTCCTTTTTACACACATCCCCAAACTCAGTCACCAACTTTTGCAATTTCTCTCTCAAATCTCCCACCAGTGCTATGTCATCAGCAAACAAAAACTGGCTCACTCCCCAGGCCCCCTTGTTCCCTATAGAATGCATGCTTACATCTCTCTCCAAGACTTCCATTTACATCCCATGCTACCCCCATCCACAAACAAATTACACAGCCACAGTGACATCACAAACCAGCCTTCACCCAGAACCACTCAGTCTCCTCTCTTCTTACTCATACACATACCTTAAACTCTTGACAGAAACTTCTTAATTATTCTAGTAGTCTTCCAAACCAGATATTCAAAAGACCTTCCAAAAGGCACAAACAAATCCTTCTGTTGCCTTAAATATTTCTTGCATACATTCTTTAAATCAATCACCTGATCAACACATCCCCTACCACTTATGAAATCATATTGTTCCTCCCAAATCTGATTCTCTGTACATACCTTCACTCTCTCAATCACTACTCTCCCATACAACTTACCAGATACACTCAACAAACTTATACCTCTATATTCTGAATACTCACCTTTCTCCCCATTGCCTTTATACACTGGTGCTATACATGCATTCTGCCAATCCTCAGGCACTTCACCATGATCAATACATTCAAAATCCTAACTAACCAGTCAACAACAAAATCACCCCCTCTCTCAGGAAAGTCAACTGCAATACCATCCACTACAAATGATTTATCACAATTTATCTCACGCAAAGCTTTCAACACCTCTCTCCACCAAACCACTCTCTATAAACTTCTTACTTTGCATACCTCGCCAACACAAATGCCCTACATCATCATCCTATCATCAAACACCTTCAATAATCCTTTGAAAGACTCACTCTATCTCCTTACATCATCACTTCCTGTCACCACTTCCCCATTTACTCACTTCACTGACATTCCCATTTGCTCTCTTGTTTTTCTCACACTATTAACCTCCTTCCAAAAACATCTTATTCACCATGAAGTTTATTGTTATCTCTCACCTCATCTCTCACTTGCCTTCTTTTTCAACCTCTGCACCTTTATCTTGACCTCCTGCTGCTTTCTCTTATACATCTCCCAATCATTTGCACTTCTCTGTAATTAATGCCTATATGCTTCTCTAATCTCTCTTTCCCTAACAATTCACTTTGTCATACCACCAATCATTACCCTTTCTTAACTGCCCACCTCCCATTTTACACATGCCACATCCTTCTTTCACACATGCCAGCACTGCTTTTCTAAATACCTCCTGTTTCTCACCCACTATCCTAGCTTCATTTACAATCACCTATTGCTATAATAAACTCAATCTCCCTAGTATTTTTTCACATGTATCTTTTACAAGCTCAGTTACATTCACCACTCTCTTCTCACCCATAACATTTCCTTTTTTCCAAAATCTTTCCAAATATTCAGTGACCCTCACCTCCACAAGGAAATGCACAGACATCACACCAACTGCCCCTCTCAGCATATTCACATCCAAAAGTCTCTGTTTTGCATGCTTGTCAATTAGTATGTAATCCAAATGTCATTACTGGATTACTTGCATACATATATATTTGTGTATGTCCCTCTTTTTTAAATAAGTATTCCTGTAGTAGGTGGACAAGAGTGAGTGAGTGTGGCAGTAGTTCTGATGCTTGAGATCAAGTATTAGTGATGGGTGATTTAAATGTGAGATTGAATACTGAGGCAACTGACTATAATTGGGGGCCATAGAGTATTATGGTGGTTAGGAATAGTGAACAATTAGTGAAGTTGCATGCTGAAAAAGGACTGATGATTGGGAATACCTAAGCAAACATGGGTAAGCAAGAAAGATGATATGAGGGCATTCTTGGATTACATTTCTTTTTTAGTTGCAAGGTTCAGTCACAGACAAAAGTCCAAATCAAGGAAGGCCTTCTCTGGGATACAAGAAGATTAGCAAAAGGGAAAAAGAAGAGACAAAACAAGGGTAAATATCTAGGAATTTTGGAGGAAGTGAAAAACCTGTCTTTTAAACTGTGCCAGGTTATTGTTATTAAGTAAAACATGAGAGGGTAGAGAACTCCAGAGTTTTCAGGTATAGAGAAAGATTCAGCTGTCAAACTGATCCATCCTAGAGTTACCAATGGCCACACAGAAATCATCCGACACAGCACCTTGCTGATATCATGTGTCTAGCTAGTGGTGGGGGGCACACAAGCAACCAGCTCTTGGGGGCAAAAACCAAAGTAATACCTATAGAACAGCAAAAGAGAACCAACACTGTGGTGTAGGGCAAGCAGATTAAGTTCTGAAGTTAGCCTGGGAGAGTTTATAAGTTGGACCATTTCCACTAAACTCTGTCAAGAAATGATGTAGAGTTAGAACCCTCCGGACATGACAGCAGTACTCCATACAAGGAATAATCAATCCTTTGTATAAAAGGAGAAACTGCTCAGAAGAAAAGAAACTTCAACATCTAAATAAGACTCCTAATTTCTTAGAAGCAGACTTGGCTATTTCCATAACATGAGGTTTCCAACATAGAGTGGATGTTACAGTAATACCAAGTATTTTCATTGAATCAAGAGGTGGAATTACAAAAATGTCAAAGGAGAGGAGAAAGTTGTGAGGAGTTTTCAACAGAGAGATAAGTAAAAACTGAGTTTTGGGGGCTTTAAACTTCACAAGATTTCATCTACCCCACTGAGATACCTTGTCCAGGTCTGAGTTTATTGAGGAAGTTGTGTTGAGATAAGATGCAGATCAAGTGAGGGTAAAAGGAGCATAATTGAAGGATATGGAGGAATGCAATGACGAGTCATCTGCATATAAGTTTATTTGGTTATTTGTGTGAGAGAAAATCATTGATAAAAAAAGAGAAAATGTGTAGGTGACAGGACACAACCTTGATGGATATCACCGTTGATGGAAAATGGCAGAAATATGCTAAAAAGGAAGCTAGATATGAGGGACCAAAGTGCAGGAGGAAGGCCAAAAGAGGGAAGCTTAGAGATAAAATCTGATGTCACACCCTGTCAAAAGCTTTGGATATGTCAAGGGCAACTACATAGGATTCCCAAAGACAGTAAGATAGGGAAGAATATCACCAGTGGCTCTAGCCTGATGGAATGATAACTGGTGATCAAAGAGAAGTCTGTGAAATTCAAGATATCAGAAAATATGGGAATTGAGGAGGGACTCAAAGACATTAGAAATGGTAGATGTCAAAGCAACAGGACAATAGTTAGAGTGGTTAAGCCTGGGATGTATCCACACATTTCCATGAAGAAGGAAAAGTTTGGCTTTTTTAATTGAAATGGAACAGATGACCAAGCACAGGTTCAAGTTAAGAAGCATACTTTTTCACTAAAAGGGAATGAATGCCCTCAAGATCATAGGCCATATGTGTGTCCAGAGAAAGAAGTGAGGCTCTTTTGGGGGAGTTCAAAAAGATTACAGGAAGTTGCATGGGATTAATAGGGGGAACGTCAAGGGGTGAAGAGCTGTTTTGTTTATGGAAGATACAGATATAGTACCATCAGAACAGAAAATTCAAGGAAAGGTAGAGAAACTGAAGATGTTAACAACACCCTTTGCTAAAGACCTGAAAGACCTATCAGTGGCTGATGAGGAGAGGTTATTGCACTTGCTTTGAATAAAGGAATGCTTTGCCTCATGGATAACATACTTGCAATGATTACAGGCAGTGGTAAATACTGAAGTGGAGGTGGAGGAAGGAGAGTTTTACCAAGCTCAATACACCTGATCCCTTCCCTGAATGGCCTCAGAACAAAAAGGGTTGAACCACTGATTAGAAGAAAAGGTCATCTTGAGAGGAAAAGAGGATAAATGCTACCATTCCCATGACAATAACATCTGCAAAATATATGGTAGAGACAGTAGCACCATCACAAATGAGACAGTAATTTAAACAAGGAAAGTCAGAAAAGAGTTTTTGTGTAATTCCAGTCAGCAAAATTCATTGAGGTGCCATTATTTTTCAATCTTCTTATTCTGTGATTTAAGCTTAGGATGGAGATCAAATAAAAAGACAAAGCTCAAGAGTGAAAATGTTCATAATTTTTTCAAACTAGCTCACCCCTCCAGCCCTAGCAAGGTAGCACCTGTAACAGACAAATGAGTCTTCAAGAAAAAATCCTTTCTAAGCTCCTGTTCCCGCTTTCAGATAGTCGACATTTGGAGTGATTTCCAGCCTCTTACTCCCACTCCACTTAGCTGCCACTAAAACATGCATAAGATATGTTGACATTATTCTCTCACACTTTATAACAGTGCCATTTATTCTGTAAAATTCTTCAACGTTCATTAACTACACATTTTTGTGATACATCATAATATATGTCATATCACATACTAACAAAAAGGATTGAACTATAACATGCATTCATCAGCAATACTCAGTCAAACCATTAATCTAATTAGTTTTAACCTGCATGCTCTGAGTGTCTGTGCTGCCTTTACTGTCATCAAAGGTATAAGACTAAATCCCAATGTGTACATTCAAACTCCACTAGCTTCCAGCTGCCTCCCCAATTACATGCAAACCAAATATCAAAATCAAACAAACGAAGGATTCTGGGGCCAACTGTGAAAGGTCTTAATAAGCCTTGGTAGCTAAATATGTGCTGTATCAACTTACGTGGGATTGCCCCGAGCAGCTCTTGCTAAAGGATTATTTGAGGCATAGGGAACCAAGGAGAGATCCCACACCCGCAGAGCGGAGGTCAGCACCTGAACGCTAAACATACCACTGTCATCCATGTTTACTGAAGGTTGCTGCAAAATACAAAATAATCTGTTTGATAATCAACTAAATAAGATTCATGAAATCTATATCAAACTTAACTTCCTGAAGACAGAAACTGTAAGTTAATTATAGGATCCACAGATTCAGAAAGTCATGCAGTACAGATACTTTGATTAGCATCTAAGATGTAATCCTGATCACCAAGCACTAATCAAAATAAACACTAAACAAGGCATTCATAATGTGGCTTCAACAGAGATGCATACAGACAGCACCATTGCTCACCTACAGGTGATATACAGTTGGGATATTGGTAGTAGCACAAATGAAGATTAAGCACAGATGATAACTGTTTCACATTAATCTATGAATAATCTTCAAAGAAAATAACATCAGATATACAATAAATTATGGAACAATACTGATCCTTTTCCTTGCAAGTTTGCCAAAATCAGGCCTTTCCCCAGATGCTATGAGTCAACTTCACACACAAAATTAGGCAAAATTACAAGAAATAAATCACTCTGATACTGTAAACATGAAATCAACATCTAGAAGTCTCATCTAATCTTCTTTCTAAATCAAATACCTGTTCACTTTTTATGTATTTGTGCAGTAATGCCAGAAACAGATGAACAACATTTCTCCTTTCCTCACATCCATTCTGTAGCTGTCATGTATAATGCATAGACATAAAAGTCCCTTAGACCCAAAGACCTTACTTACTTTCTATACCAGGAGTCTCTCCTGTCTTAATGAGGCTTCTCCATCACTTAGGAAGCTGGTCAAGTCCACCAGCTAGGACCATAGTTCATAAAGTGTTGTGATGTAGTGTGTGTCTATGGGCAGAGAGTGTAGGATTACTGTATAGTAAGTGCTTGGTGTCTTCTTATGATAGTTGCACTGTGGACATGAAGGGTCTTGGGGTATGTTGAAATGATTGTAAAGTTGTAAACATACATGAATATACAGATCTTCTTTTAATACTTTGCCATTTCCCAAGTTAGCAAGGCAGAGCACAGTACAGATGTACAAAAGGTTACATTTGCTCACATCCATTCTCTAGCTGTGATACTACTGACAAAGAGTGCCGTCCCCTTCCCACAGCCAGCCATTTCACATGCCCTGGTTTAGTCAAATGACAACACATTATCCCTTGTACACCACATTGTTCCAATTCACTCCTTTCACCTTTCACCCTCCTGCCTGCTCAAGACATGATCACTCAAAATCTTTTTCACTCCATCCTTCCAACTCCAATTTGGTCTCCCATTCTTCTTTGCCCTTCCACTTCTGACATATATATATCCTATCTATCAACCTCTCCTCACTCATTCCCTTCATATGTCCAAACCATTTCAGTACACCTCAAACTCTCTCAACCACACTATTCTTATTATCAGGCATCTCTCTAACCCTTTAACTACTTAATTAATCCACCTCACCATATATTGTCCTCAAAAATTTCATTTCCAATATAGGTACACCACCGATTTTCTGGCAACTGATGGTAGAGTACCTCCTTTAGTCTGGACAAAATTACATGAGGGAACTTGAAATTACAGCGGCCACCTGACTAGTTTACTGGGCAGCCACAGATGGCGTTATGTGTAGGGCATGCTTATGTACATTCTTTAAACTGCACTTGTTGGTGGTGATACTGCAATTCTGTGAGATTCTTAGCTTATTTTGCTTAAATTTAACCCTAGCTATGGCTTCTAAGACATATGAGACTGTCAGTTGTGGTGTCAAACGTAAACACCAGTCCATATCAATCCAAGATAAAGTAGAACTGTTAGAAGAAAATGGACCCTGGTGTTTCAGTGTGTAAGCTGGGTGACATCTACAGTATAGGTTCATCAACTGTTTATGATATAAAGAAGCAAAGGGAGAAAATATTGAGATTCTACGCAGACAGCGATTCCAAGAAGCAAATGATGATTAGAAAAACTATGAAAGATGGTATGAGTACTGAGCACAATCGAGAGATGATGGAATGGTTTCGACAGCATCAGAGTAATGGAGTGGACTCGTTAGGTAGCATGATAATGGAACAGGATAAGTTGTTCCATAAAGAAATTACATTACAACATGAACATGACTATAGTGAAGGATGGCTTCAAAGATTCAAGAAGCGTCACGGAATTTCCTTAAATAAAGTGAGTGGAGAAGAGCTGTCTGCAAACCACGAAGGAGCTGCCAAGCATGTGGTCAAATTTGCGAAACTCGAAGATGACGAGCACCTCAGTCCTGAGCAGGTGTATAATTTCGATGAAACTGCATTATCCTGGTGATGCACACATAGGGAAACACTAACAACAGAAGACGAAGAAGATCCCACAGCATTCAAACAATCTAAGGACAAACTTACCATCTTAGGGTGCTCAAACATTTAATATTTGTTTAATTCAAATTTCAAGCAGTCCATGATATACTTACGACACGGGAGATGTATAATTAGTGGGTTAGAGGTGTGCTGATGAATTATCATTATGTGACCATGGTTGGTCCAGCAAAATGTTTAATTCGGCAAGGCTTTGGGACCAAGAGTGCTGGAAAATCAGTGGTGTACCTGTATTGTATCTTTATAAATGCATCATAATATAAAACACACACTTATAGTGATGAACAAATCTGTAAATGGTGCAAAAAAGTAAAGTGCTAGATTTATAGGGATGCTTAGCAGCAATGTTACTAACTCACAAGAACTCATCTGAAGAACTATACATCAAAATCATACACACTTACACAGTACCTCTCAACATTATAACATTCACTGAATTACTCAAATAAAAGTGTTAACAAAGTGAAAACAGAAAAGTGAGATGAAAGAATCACTATGTAAGTACCCTGATTTCATTTCCTGTTTGAGGGAAAGTTGTCAAACAGAGAAAGATGGACAAAACATTTTTCGACATGTGAAATTTAATAGGCTTCTATTCTGTGGAGGGAGGGTAAATGGTGTATTTCAACTTGTCATAATTTGTGACCAAAGGGTTAAAAGGTTCCTGTACTCAATCCTTGTACATTTCTTTTATACCTAACAAGGCATTAAAAAGTTTCCCTTTTTATGCTGAACTCATTCACTTTTGCTCAGCAAACTTTTGGAAAATTCCACACATTTTTGTTTGAGCACATCTGTTTCAATACCTTAAGTTTGTTACCATATATAAATCATCGCATATCTTTCTCTTTTTTCTATACTGCACAGTCTAAGTATTTTAAGCTGATTTATTTTCTCATCTCTGTCTGCAAGGTATTTGTTAGGACTTTATAATTTATTTCAATACAATACAATCCAGTAGTATTCAGTTTAAATCATCTACATTTCAACTCTCACTATGTAAGCTCTTCATTTCCCCACTCATCAGATGATGTGCATATGTACAGTGCTCCCCAAATTCCGATGGTTTGACTGACAATTTTTTTTACTTTACAATGGTGCGATAGCAATGCACATCCAGTAGAAACCTTACTTTGAATTTTGATCTTTTCCCAGACTAGCAATATGCAGTATGATATTTTCTCATGATGCTGTGCAATGGCAGTGAGCAACCGCTTCCAGTTAGCTGTGTGATTATGAGCGTAAACAACCATTACTCTATAGCGTAGTGTTGCTAGCAGTTTTTGAACTTTGCATTTTGTGTTATTACATCTCATGTTTACAAAATGCCCAATTGTGTCTCCTGCCTCTGATGAGAAGAGGAAGGCAAGTGCTTGAGATGAAATCACAAATAATTGCCCAGCATGAAGGCGGCAGGCCAGTAATGGCCATTGCACGCATTAGGACTTTTACGATCAACAATCTCAGCCATCTTAAAGGATAAGAAGTGATCAATGATGCAGTGATATCTTCAGCATTGGTTAAATCCATTGTCATCACACAGAAAACAGCTGGGCCAATTGATGATGTGGAAAAATTATTTGTCACATGGATGGAAGACCAGATACAAAAGTGCATACCGCTTAGCCTCTTGATGATCCAGGTTAAAGCAAGAAGTCTTTTCAATATGCTAAAATGGCATGTCGATGATCCTACATATATGCAAATGTATACAGCAAGTCATGGATGGTTCCGACGTTTCAAAAGGCGTCATAATTTTCATAATGTAAAGGTTGGCAATGAGGCAGCAGGCGCCGATAGTGAAGATGTCAAAGCTTTTAAGAAAGAGCTGCACATAATAACTGTGGAGGAGAAAGTGTTCTGAGAAGGTTTAAGGTAGGCTAGGCTAAGCTATGATGTTCGGTAGGTTAGATGTACAGTATTAAATATTTTTGACTTATGATATTTCCAACTTACGATGGGTTTACTGAAACGTAACCCCACTGTGAGTTGGGAGCACCTGTAAACAAAACTTGAAAATCTCCATATTTCAGTTTATTTATTCATAACTAATTTTAAGTCTTTAAATTACTCTTTTCATCAAGATACTTTCCAGTTGGCCTAAAAGGTGTAACCACTATGCTGCAGGTCTTTCTACAACTCAGTTGTTCAGACTCCACCAAGCTCTGCCTATCTATATCCCATAAGTCTTTTAACTTTCTATACCTTCAAAACGTATCACCTGAGTCAAGTGCAGGAAAGCAAACTAAACTACAATAAGAGAAAATTTATCTACAAAATAAATCCTAATCACTCAAACCTATCCTTTCTCATAACAACTGTAATTCTCTTTCTGTACCTCTCTTTCCTCTCTATCAGATTTCAGTTGATTAAGTAGCTCTGACCGTTCTATATTCCGTAATCGACTGGCACCACCAAGCCTTTGCTGTGGTTTGCGTCGATAATCTCCATCAAAACTCCACATGATGTCTTATCTACCATCAATTTTCTGCAAGAAAAATTATACATGTTTAATCAAATCGACCTTGCCTGCAATCTGTGTTGGTTATTCTACTGATCAAACACTTATCAAACTATAAACAAGACACCAAAGTGGTTATGTTGGGTAACATACGCATGAGTTTGTCCATAAAACTTCAATAAAAATAGCACAATAGAAAAAATAGATGGACATTCTATGAAACATTTATTGGCAGAAACCACAGAAATGGTAAACCTATATGATATACAAATATAACTAAAGTACTGTTTTTACATAATGAGAAACAACAATGTAAATTTTCAAGGCCAAAGGACAGAGTTCCTTGAAGTTATAAGCCAGGTTAATTGACATGTTAAAGCTTATAAATCAATCAATCAATTATATCTATATAACCTAAGGGCCCCTTTTATGATGATCCTACAGCTTTAACGGTTTGCTACAATCAGTATTAGGGATGTGATGAACTTTTGAAAGAGAAGTTCTTTATAGAGATTGTACTCTCTTTCATCCAAAGATGATGATACAGCCTCATCAAAGGTGACATTTTCTTAGTGTAACCTCATGCAAGCAGAGCCTGGTAACACCAAAAACCTTCTTATAACTGGCATAAGCAAACCAACTCCTTGGAAAACCTCTTTACAAGTGGCACAAAAACAAAACTAGACATGGGTATTATGCCAATAAATTTTTCTTTATCATCATACTTGATTGCCATTTCCTGCGTCAAAGAGGTAGCACCACGAAACAAACAAAGAAAGGCCCATCCACTCACACACACACACACACACAGACATATATGCATAAATGCCCATACATGCACATTTATACATAAACATATCAACACAGATACATATACATACACATACATATATACACATGTACATATTCATACTTGCTTGCCTTCATCCATTCCCGTCATCACCCCACCCCACAAGAAACAGCATCGCTACCGCAAGCTTCAGCACAGTAGCACCAGGAAAACAGACAAAAAAGGCCACATTTGTTCACACACAGTCTCTAGCTAT